>LR751033.1:0-110780 GCA_902729485.2 Mus minutoides
AAAAAAAAAAAAAAAAAGCTGTCCTCTTCTCAAGATCCCAGGGTCAAATGTCCAACCTTCTTCCAGATGTGAGGGATAAAAGGAAGGGTATCTCTTGTCAAACATGCAACCACACAGCAGACAGAAGGAAAGGCTCTCTAGTTATGCCACATTCACACCTTTTGGGCTAACTAACTAGCAACTCAGATATCCGGGGTCAAGTTTACTGTGCTAAAGATGTGTGGTGGTGTGGCGGGTGAACAGCAGATCCAGTACTTCTGCTCTCATGACCCAGGGCAAGGTCTTCTATAGGCTTCAGGTGAGGGGTGAGAACAGAACCCTCTGGTGGCAACAGAACCCAGGACCCCACTATGTGTCGTCACAGGCTATTCACATCAGGCTGTTCCTCAATGCCTTCGAGTCTCCAGTTCTGCCTGTTTTTATTTTGCCTACATCTTTCCATTTCATTTTTCTCTTCCATATCTCCACCACTTACTTATCCCTTTTAATGTCACCCAAGGTATCAGAGTTTCTGGAGTCACCTCAGGAGTGTTTTCTCCTGCTTGTGCATTGTGGTGTCATACTGGTAGTTCTCTCAGGCTAGCTCCTTTTCTGGGCCGCGTGGCACTAGTCTGATGGTCATTTCAGACTTGATCCTTTCCTAGCCCACATATTTAGCCCCTGTCAGAAGGATGTGTTTACTTAAACTCACTCTGCCTTGGGGCCTACTGTTCTAGGAGGGTTCGTTTAGTCTATGCCTTGTTCCCTGGTCTCAGGAACAAGACTGATCCTGTTCATCTCAGTCTAGATCTCTGTCCAGGTCCCCTGTGCTGGACTGGTGGTTGGTTATCTCGGGATCACTTACATAGGTCAGAATACTGAACATAAATATAACCATCTCCTCTCTGGTACCTGCTGTTGCACGTGTGACACAGCATTCACTTTGGCAATGCTTCTAGAAGCAGAGTGTTTTACACAATTATTCATTAATGTTTAATCTATATGAAATTATCGGGGCCGCTAAACCAAAATGCCAATATTAATTTTGAATGTTTATAATAATTAAATGTCAAATGCATGGTTTAAAGAAGACAATAGAAATGGTGATCATTTGGGGGACATATTCGAAGCATCTTGTTCTTTCACAATGAAAAATTAAGAATCATTGGTGACTGATGTCCAATATGTGGTATATAATATAGAAGTAAATTTTTAATCACATAAAATTATAAACATGTTTAGCGCTAACACACAATTATACTTTTTCTCATATATTGGTATTGCATATGACTGAATAATTGTTTGGTTCATATAAAAAAGAAAAGGTTGCAGGAAGAAACTTCCAGCGAGCACAAAAATTAACATGATAGGTTAACAAAGCATCCAGTGTGGAAGGTACAAAATAGTGTAATGCTCAGTAGGATGTGAGAGCTGTATTACTGTATCAAGGTAGGAGAAATGATACACTTTTAAGCATATATAAGTGCTTAAATTAAGGAGGATCACTTCATTTATTTTGCTCCTTCTGTCACTAACTAATGATGGATTCCTAAGTGAATAAAATTTAAAAATTTGGGACATTCAAAGCTAGATATTTCCCATTAAAATAGTGGAAAATGTGATAATATAGACAACACAATTCTTCAAACATATAGACTACTTCAGGGTCTAAAGTTATAAGCTGTTTTACATACTGTAGAAAAATCTAATTTAAGATATCTTTAAGATAAACATTAGTGTTGGATTAAGTTTAAAGATCCCTTTAAATAGTATAGCTAACCGAGGAGACAACAAATGTGTGCTTATACTAGCACTAAAAAGGTCACAATAAAGACAAATTAACCGAATGTCTTGCAGCATTAGTCTCTGCTTAGATTATGCTTGCTCAGGCGCACCCTGCTTCTAATTATTCATTTAACCTCTTGTGTCTCAGGGGTTTTTCCTTCTGAAGGAAAATGCAATTAAAGCAAAAGCTGAACATGTGAAAGTCTTCAAACACACCTGGATATACAATTACAACACATATAAAGTATTTACAGCTGAGTTAGTGGAACAAACTTATAACTTAACACTGTCAATTTCTTTTTATTCTAGATAACCACTTCAAGAAAATAATAGGTATTCAAATCAAATATTATTTAATGCAATATTTATCATGCTTCTTAATTGCATAAAATTAAGGTCAGTGTTTGTACACTTTTGTGTACTATAAAATTAAAATCATAAAAATCTGTAAATGAGAGTAATCTCTAGGACAATTATGCCTGAACAATGTCATCTTGTTGACATCAAGAGAGATATGTGGCTATATTAAACAGGCTAGTTGTCCATTTTAATTTATAAATGAAAACAGATTAAAGAAACTACCTTTATTATTCTATCCTATTTGATATCCTAATGATATGAAATTAAAATTCAAAGCAATTTTTAATGAAATAACACAAGCAAATCACTAAAGACTTCATTTATATAAACGTTATAGTTTCTAGCCTTACAGAATAAATGTCTTAAAATATTAAAATAAAAGAGAAGTTTCAGCTTTGGAAAATGAGATATCTCAACATAGAGTATGATGACTTTCTTTTGATATTGCACATGTAACAAAGATAAGTATTTCATTAAAATGTAGACGATACAAACATTATAATCAGTGTCTTTCAAATCTTACAGATTTTCTATAGCCTTCTGGAATAGGTGAGGGGGAATAAGCTGTTGACACAGCTTGATGAGCTGATGTTTTTTAAATGTCTGCTTTGATGGAGTGCCTGATGCAAACTGTTTGGCAAGTATCCCCTTTCTTAATTTCTTAATTTTCTCTTGAGTTAAACTTTTTACTTATGTCTGTATCTTTGTGGGGTATATATAAATAGGAACATTTATAAAAAAAATTGAATAATGAAGCAAACACAAAACTATGTCGAAGTCAAATAAAGTGCTTTTGTCAATTAAAAACTTTTCATGTGGGCTGGGGAGGTGGCTCAGCAGTTGAGAGCGCCGAATGCTCTTCTGAAGGTTGTGAGTTCAGATCCCAGGAACCACATGATGGCTCACAACCATCCATCTGACACCTTTTTCTGGGGTGTCTGAAGACAGCTACAGTGTACTTACATATAATATTTAAAAAAAAAAAAAACTTTTCATGTGAAGGACTTGTAAATTATATAGACACTCAAGCAGACATGTTATAATAATAAAGAGCACAGTGTGCAAGCTGACATGGATGGGATATAAAAAATCCTATCATAAAATATATAGATGTTGTTCCTATATTAATAAGGAAGGAAACTCAGAAGTGCCTTATTTTGAAAATAAGTGATAATTTATTTTTTTGAGACAGGCTTTCTCTGGGTAGCCCTAGCTGCCCTGGAACTCACTCTAGACCAGGCTGCTCTTGAACTCAGAAATATGCATGTCTCTGCCTCCCAAGTGCTGGGATTAAAGGCATGCACCACCACTGTCCTGCTAGTGATAATTTTTGTTTTCTGTTTTTTTAAATATATTTTTTGATAGATATTTTCTTCATTTACAATTCAAAGCTAGTCCAAAGGTCCTTTATACCCTCCACCGACCCTGCTCTCCAACCCACCCACTCCAGCTTCCTGGCCCTGGTATTTCCCTGTATTGGGGCATATAGTCTTTGCATGACCAAGGGCCTCTCCTCTCAAAGATTGCTGTTTAAGCAATCTTCTGCTACATATGCAGCTAGAGACAGGACCTCAGGGGGTACTGGTTAGTTCATATTGCTGTTCCTCCTATAGGATTACAGACCCCTTCAGCTCCTTGGGTACTTTCTCTAGATCTTCCATTGGGGGCCCTGTGTTCCATCCAATAGATGACTCTGAGCCTCCACTTCTGTATTTGTAGGCACTGGCATAACCTCACTAGAATCAGCTATATCAGTATCCTGTCTGCAAAATCTTGCTGGCATATGCAATAGTGTTTGCGTCTGGTGGTTGATTATGGAATGGATCCCTGAATGGGTCAGTCTCTGCATGGTCCTTTCTTCCGTCTCATCTCCAAACTTTTTCTCTATAACTCCTTACATGGGTATTTGTTTTCCGTATTCTAAGGAGTGACGAAGTATCCACACTTTGGTATTCCTTCCTCTTGAGTTTAATGTGTTTTACAAATTGTATCTTGGGTATTCTAATTTTATGAGTCAAGTAAAAATGTAAAATGAAATAAAATAATCACTTAGTAATGAAAGAAAAAGTTGAAGATGAATTAGGAAGCACAAGATTTATAATTTGATTTCTTGGCCTCTAACTCATTAATAAGATCTCTTGTTATGCACACATCATTTCTTTTATGTACTTTTATCCATGCCTGAGTGCATACCAAACAAGTGGTCTATAAATAAAGTAGTCCCAAACAATCTTTAATATATTTTAGTATAACAAATATACTTAACATATTTTACTATAACTTATCACCCACATAAATTACATGATTTCATAATAAAATTCTGATACCTTATCTTTAAAAAAACTATTTAAAAAACATCAATAATGTCAACATGAACAATGATAGCTAAGCAGTTATAGCACAAGGCTTTTAATTCAGTGCCACAAATCCATGTAGAATAAAGAATTGATTGCACAAATCTGTCCTTTGACTTTTCCATGCACCATGAAATATAAATGATGTTCTGGCTATTGATCTACATAAGATAACTGATGCAATGTATTAGAAGATGGCCTAGTTGGCCATTATTTGGGAGGAAAGGCCCCTGGGCTAGCAATGTTTATATGCCCCAGTACAGGGGAATGCCAGGGCCAAATAGTGGGAGGGGAAGGGCAGGGGAGCAGGGCGGGGGTGGGTATCACGGACCTTCGGGATAACATTTGAAATGTAAATGCAAAGATTTTACCAAATGAACTTAAATGCTCACTCATTAGTGAGCTAGGTGAGTGGAGATGATAATGATATTGTGGTTCAAAAGGAACTTATAACTTCATGGAGTTATGATTTGAATGCTGGGGTCACAGTTGATGTCACTCTTTTATTGGGTTGTGGAATAGTTCAAACAGGAGCTTCAGTGATTTGATAGTGGTAGGTAGAATTTTGAAGTTTTGAACTGAGAACTGTTTATTTTTCTTCATGAGATACCTCTAAACTTCTGGGAGCTCGCAGTATGTTATGGATTGAATTTAAAATATCCACCACAGACTCATGAGCTTGAATACCCAGTCCACAGTTCACGATACTATTTAAAATCATTAAGGAAGATTAAAGGTTTGTTATCTATCTACAGAGTTTGCAGCTTTGGATTTCCAGTTACATTTTTCCACTAATCAAGAAAAAATGTACTTTTCTATGCCAGTGGGAATACCACATGCTACAGAAAATGTTGATAATTTAGGAACTTTCTAGGATAGCTTAGTTTAACTAATTTGTGAGAGCCACTTACTTTATACATAGAACATAAATTCAGGGTGAGCCTTATAAGATTGAATAAAATATATTCATTGTGGGAAAAGGATAAGAATCTTAAAACTTATGTATATAACTGATGGATATATGCCTGAGTTTTTTTTTTTTTCTTTCTATTTAATAAATCTTATATGACTATATACATGTATAAAGCTGCAGATATCTTCAGTGAAAAGAAATAAACATTAATATGCATTTAAAAGGAGAAGTTGCACAGATCTATAATTTTATAGTGAGGAAAAATGTGATGATATTTTTAATAGAGATGGAAGAAGAATGAGTCGAATGTACAAATGGAATAATGTCACAGATGACTTCAAGGACTTCTTTAAGGCCAAGAATCGAGAAATAAAATGAGATAATTCAATGTGAATTTCAAGTATTTTACTTTCCAGTCAATGTATTTGAAAAGTTAGAGCAAAAAAATGGTGAAAGAGTGAACCATTTTTAATAAAATATAGTAGCCTATTATTCATAGTATTAGGGTTCATGCACAAACAGGAGGGATTATAATGAGCAGCCATGAACTGTAAGTCACTTGTATTTAGAAGAGAAATATGAGAGCATAATGATGAGTTAAAGTGCAGCAATAAGAGTAGAAGGGTTAGAAGACAGATTGAACCCAGTCTTCAGTATGTTTCTGTAATTTGAAAATACAGTAAATAATCAAGGGTATAAGAATAAGACCATTGAATGAGAATTCTTCAAGGACCCACTTGTCTTGGTGAATATTGAATCCATAGCATATGCAAGGCTTTACTTATTGGAAAAATATAGCAATGATTTAGGAGGGAAAGACAAAATTTTAATGATTGAAATATCTTTTCCTGAAAGAGATTCAACTTAAAATTTTTGTGAAGATAGATAATGTATGATAGCTGAGGATTTGAGAAAAGATTAGGATATTGTTTTCTTTTCTTACGAATAACATTACACATAATTATGATACACATGAATAAGATCAAGGAACTTACTTATTGATCAGACATTAAGAACTCATAAGTACTTAAAATCAAATTTATATGAACAATAAATTCTCTTTGGGCATATTCGTTCTGAGATTTATTGTAGTCCAAATCAACAAAATATAATTTGTTGTATACCAGTCAAACTTCCTCATTGAAAATTGTTAGATAATACTGCTTTAATTGGCAGCCTAAATCTGGGTGAATGTAGTCCACAAAAGAGGAAGACTAATACTCATGTAATAGCCAGATTTATTCAACTTTTATTTAGCCAACATATATTCTGAAGATATCCTGAGGATTAAGCAAAGTTCACTAGAGTTCAAACTGTTCTGTCACAAGGGCAAGGTCACATGAGATTAGGCCATCTACACTTAGGATGACAGCTTATGTTTGGAAACAACATTCACAATAATGATGGATAAGATAGTGGGTAATCCCAAGTAAAACATTGGGAGGGGCACAAAAGCATCTTCCCAGATAAAGCCCTGTTGTGGAGGAACAGCGATTACAAGACTCTTGTCCTCTTTATTTGGAGTTTTATCACAAGGTCTCAAAAATCTCAACACATAGCTACATTCATGGACAGTGTCCCAAATGTTAGAAGCCCTGAGGACCAGCATAATGAATGGGAATATGCAACATAGAGGGTTGGGAGGTGGGAGGGTCCTCTAGAATGTACCAGAGACCTGAGAGGTGACTCTCAGGATTTAAAGGAAATTTAGAGGAAATGCCTGACAGTGGAGAGAGGGAACGCATAGAGTCCACTTCCAGTGGAAAGACAGGGCATCAAGTGGAGGTATGGGGTTGCCATCCTACAGTGAAAAACATTGACCAAGAGTTGTTCCTGTGCAAAAGAACTGCAGGAACAAAAATGGAGAAGAGACTAAGGGAAAGGAGGTCCAGTGAAAAGCCCAAATCGGGATCCATCTAATGGGGAAGCTCCAAGGCCTGGCACTATTACTGACTCTATGGTATGCTTACAGACAGGAGCCTAGCATGACTGTCTTCTGCATGGCCCAACAAGCAGCTGACTGAGACAGACACAGATACTTACATTCAACCAATGGACAAAAAGTAGGATACACCTGTGTTTCAATTAGGGAATGGTTGGAAGAAGCTGATGAGGGGGGCAACCCCATAGGAAGACAAGGAGTCTCAACTATCCTGCACCACAGAGATCTCTTGGAGACTGAGTCACCAACCACATATTATACAGGAGCTTGTCTGAGAATTACAGAGGATTACTTGGTCTGGCCTCAGTAGAAGAAGTGCCTAACCCTCAAGAGACTTGAGGCCCTAAATGAGTGGGAAGGCCTGACATCACGGGAACATACTCTTGGAGAGAGAGAGACAGGGATAAGGAAGTCAGGGAGGAGGACCAGGAAAGGGCAATGGCTTGACTGTAAAAATATAAAAGTAATTAAAAAATAAAAAGAGTGAGGAGACAATATGCTGAATTAAAGAATATGCAACATGTATATGTGATAAAATATTGAAACTTATACCTAATAAAGAAATGTAATGATATTGGAGAGATCTCATACTAGCTACTGGAAACACAGCTAAAATCTGGAGAACAAAACCAAGTAAACACACACAAATGATAAGACTGTAGGAAGCAATCAACCACAGTGTTGAAATCAATAAATTAGAAACAAAGAGAACAATACAAAGACATAATGAAACCAAGAGCTAGTTCTTTGAAATAATCAGCAAGACAGGCAAAACTTTATCCAAACCAAATCCTAGAGAGCCATTAGCCAAGTAAACAAAATCACTAAGGCAAGGGAGGACATAAAAACAGACATTAAGGAAATCCAAACAATCATCAGGTCTTACTAAGCAAAATTAGAAGATCTAATTGAAATGGGCAATTTTCTTGACAGATACCATGAATACAGCATGCACATAGCCAACAACAAATTAAATGGTGAGAACTTAAAGAAAATCCACTAAAGTCATGGCCAAGGCTGCCCAGTCTCTCCCTATCTCTTCAATATAGTAACTGAAGTCCTAACTAGAAAAATAAGTCAACTAAAGCAGATCAAGGGGATACAAATTGGAAAGGAAGAATTGTTATTTACTTATGATATTATAATATACACAAGGGATCCCAAAATTCTACCAGAGAGCACCCATGGCTGGTGAACACTTCCAGCAAAATATCTGGATACAAAGTAAACTTAAAGAAAAAAAACTAAAAATAAAACAAAACAAAACAACAAACAAACAAACAAACAAACCATAAAGTATGTCTCCTTTATACAAAGGAAACACAGACTGAGAAAGAATTTAAGGAAATAACACACACACACACACACACACACACACACACACACACACAATTTCTCTGTTCCATCTCTCTTGTCTGTTTTCCTGACAGCTGAGTATATCCTATATCTGACTTACTTTATCAAATATTTCTCTGCTTTGTCACTTTGCCTACATATCTATTAGAGGACACTTTCAAATACATCTGTTTCTTTCTACAAGCTAACCTTACACACACTGTTAGATGTTAAAGGTGTGTTCTAAGAGAATGTCTGTATTCTAGATTGATCATATTGGAATCCATGATATATCTGTATTCTAATGGGATCAAATATATAGAAGGACTTTGAGGGTAATCACTTGTCAGAGGAGCAGTTTTGCTGGTTTAAAATTCCTCTACACAGTGTTCTCTTCCATATATATATATATATATATATATATATATATATATTGCCTAATAATTATTTTTTTCTCATTCTGCCTAATTCTTCTGGTACTATTCCCTTCCAACTCATGGCTTCCCTTAAAAATATTAAGATTACTTGAGTCTATTTAGTAATGGCCATGAACACATGGAATGAGGTTATCCATTGGGGCATGAAAAATTTACTAAGGCCATGTCACACTGAAAGATAATAACACTCCTTCCTTGAGTATATATCACATCCAGTAATTCCTGTGGTATTAGTGTGGCCTATAAACTTTTCCAGCATACATGTTGTTAATTTGTCCAATTCGATCTTGAGCAGATCTCCATGCAGACAGTTATCACTGATGTCAGGTGATATCCTCAACAACTTTGTTATTTCCAGAAGTCAGTAATTCACAGTTCTCTATTTCATCTATCAATTTATATTCCTTCTGCCTCCTCTTCTATGAAATTCCCTTGGAGTTGGAGTTTATATAGATTACTACCTTTAGTTAAGTACTCATAATTACTTATACCTGAAAGCTTACAATTTATGAGTCTTTCCATTTACCATTACAGGTTGTGAAAACAAAATCGTTAACCAAAGTTGAGAACAGCACAAATCTATGAGTATTAACATAAATATTTTGAAGGCAAATTGGTACCATCAACATTTAGTAAAATAACTACAGTAGTTGAACCATTTTAATGCATGCTGGGTCTGTATTCATTCAGTTGTCTGATTCAACAGTTTTCTTAGCTTTTCCTTGTATTTTTTATTATTTTTCTGGTCAGTTATATTGTTCAAAATGAGGTTTTTCTTGTTATATTCATAGTCTCATTTGTTTACATTTATCATCTGATCCTGGCTACAATTACTCCTGCTTATTAGTAATTACAAGTAAATTGTGTGTGTGTGTGTGTGTGTGTGTGTGTGTGCATGCATACATTAGGTATGGTAAAGTTTAGAGCTCCAGATCTCATCAGTCTTCTCATAAAAGACTGTGAATACCCAAAGGTGACCTCACTATGAGCCAGTGTTGGAAATTTACATGACATAAATTAAAACTCGTTAAGTAAATAGGAAGAAATCCATGTGAATCCAGTCTTAATAGTTCCACAAGGTGTTATAGTTCATCTGACAAGATCATAAAGCTATTTCAATAATATGAACTATTATTGCGCTGTTTTACATTCTTCAGTGACAGACTGTTTACTATAGCTCCTAGGCAATAGACATATTATTATCAGTGATAATTGCTATCATTAAGCCAATACCTAAGTATAACACTAATTTGAGGTCGATAGCAGAGCTTTCTTAGGAAGCATTACGTGAGAGCATGTTACACTTACTTGAACAGAAGTACTTAGCACTAATGAAGCAGTAGACAGCTTCCCAAGAGCACAGACTGCATTAAACAATACAGTTCTATGTGAATCAAAGTTATGCAGATATGAATGTAGCCATTACAAGTTTGATGTGTTTTATTCCATGAAGAAATTAAAAGAAAGAAAATGAACAATAATTATACTTTTTTTAAATGAAGTGATCATCACCATTGCCTGCTTTTACATTTCATAATACATCTTGATCATACAGGAGGTGTGTTAAATGTATTAATCTGACCTAATGGACTTAAAGCTTCCTAACTAGTAATATTAAGGTAAGCACATGACCGTGGGTAGAAATGAAGCAAGATATAGCAAATGTAAAGATATTAGATTTTTCCAATATGCATACTATTTACAAGAAAGAATGTGTTAGATGAATATTCATCTCCCTTGGCTACATTTTGTTATCACCTGGAATCACTTAAAAACCCTAATTCCCTGGCTATGAACAGTCCAATTAAATCAGAATGTCTATTAGTTAGAGTCAGACACCTGCATTATATAAAGTCCCCAGGTGTCCTTGCTATGCAGAAAATAATGACCAATGAGGATAATCTGTATATATGAACATATTTGTGTACACTCAGAAATTTTTTTCATAAGAATGTGATATTTAAGTTACATTAAAGCTTCAACAGTGGTTTTTTTTTATTAGTTATTTTATTTATCTATATTTCAAATGTTATCCTCCTTCCCAGTTTTCCCTCCACAAACCCCATATCACATCCAATAGCAAACCTCATTTTTACTCAAGAAAATGTACTTTGGCTTGGAATATTACCCCAACTAACTTCTGAGTGTAAGGAATGGTAACAAACATTTTTCCATTTTAATTTTCCTTCCCACAGCAGAAAGTTTTGTATAAATAAAAGTTTTATGACATTGGATATGCACTCAGATTATTGACAAACATTCTAACTACTATACTTATCCCAACACATATATCTACATATGTACTGCTAATATACATATAGGTATACAAAAATTGTGGATTTGGATTGTATAATGTGTAGTGTGTTGGTTTGTGTGTGTGTGTGTGTGTGTGTGTCTGTGTGTGTGCATGTGTGCATGTGTGCTTGTGTGTGTGTGTGTGTGTGTGTGTGTGTGTGTGTGTGTGTGTGTGCTTGAGAGAACTTTTGGTATTTCTCTATAAATAGACACTATATACTTCTACAGCCAATTTATATAAATGAAGAATTTTATATCTTTGCTACATTGTAAAAAATATCAGTTTTAAAGTTTTGTCTACCTTGTTATTAAACTCTTTGGGTCTGTGGATTTTAGCTATCATATCCTGTACTTTATGGTTGTAATACACTTGTATGTTAATAAATATCATGCATGCTCTTTGGATCAGAGTAACCTACCCCTAACAAAATATTTTCTTGTTCCATCGATATCAAGAATTTCATGATATCCTTGCATTTAAAAGCTGAATATTATTCTACTATGTAAATGAGCCACGTTCTTTATCAATTCTTCACTTGAGGCATATCTAGGAAGGTTGCAATTTCTGGCTGTTTTCAATAAAGCTGCTATGAACATACATGAACAAGTGTCTATGTGGTATTGTGAAAGATCTTTTGGGTGTATGTTCATGAGTGATATAGGTGCATTCATGTAGAACTATTCCCAATTTTCTGAAAATACAGAAAATTGATTTCCAGAGTGGTTATATAAGTTTGCACAACCACAAGCAATTGTGGACTTTTAACCTTGCTCTACATCTTCGCCAACGTGTGCTATTCCTTGAGTTTGATATTAGCCATTCTATTGGTTTTAAAATGGAATCTCAAAGTCTTTTTGATTTGCATTTCCCTGATGTCCAAGAATATTTCTCAGTCATTAGAGACTCCTCTTTTGAGATTTCTCTGTTTATCCCTGTACCCCATCCTTTAATTTCTTATTTGGTTTGTTGGTGTTTAACTTCTTGAATTCTTTTAAATTTTACCTATTAGCCCTCAATTAGATTTGGAGACATCTGAATAGTGTCTCCACAATAAGACCAATAGAATAAAGGAATGTGAACACTTTGGAAGCTCCCAATACAAAATCACCAACCAAAGAGCATGCATAGGCTGAATCTAGGACCCTGCACATATGTAGCAGATGTGTAGCTTGGTCTTTACACAAGTCACCTAATAACTAGAGCAGGGGCTCTCTGGACACTGTTGAGTACCTGCGGGTCTTGTTCCTCTAACTGGGCTGCCATGTCTGGCCTCAGTGGGAAAGAATGTGCCTAGTCCTGCAGTGACTTAATGTCCCAGGGAGCTTAGCCTAACTCTGTCCTTAGAGGCATCATCCAGCAGCAGATGGAAAGAGATGCAGAGACCTACAGCCAAACATTTGGTAGAGCTTGGTGAATCCTTTGTAAGAGTGCCCAATAAAGACATCAAAGACACCACATCAATGATACCACAGGAGAGGTACAGAGTCAATCAAACTGCACCCATGGAGGCTCACAGAGACTGAACCTCCGACCAAAGAGCAGAGAGCAACTGAATCTAGTGTTCCTACATAATTTGTAGCAGATGTGCAGCTTAGTAGTGTGGTCATCTAATAATGGGACCAGGGGCTGTTTCTGACTTGTTCCCTCCCTTAGGATACCATCCCCTTAACTAGACTGCCTGCTTGGGCTTCAGTGGGAGAGGGTGCTCTTATTCCTACTGTGACTGGTTATCCCAGAGCATGTGGTACCTAAGTGGGGCTTCCCCTTCTCTGAAGAGTAGGGACAGGGGTATTGGGGAGAGGGATTAAAAGGAGAAAAGGGCTGGAGACTGCAACTAGCATGTAAAAAGAATAAATAAATAAATTAATGAAGAATGCAAAATAAGGTTGTCCATATATGTTGACTATATGCTAATTTTGTGGACATATTCTATCTTCAATTTTTTCCATTAACTTTACAGTTTTTGTATTAGGTTTCCAAAACAATACCTACCCTCACTTCAATGTTTTCTTCTATGTCCATGACAATTTTTTTTCAATTTTATTATAATAATATATGTCATCAGTTACATACTAGCATTTACATCAATTTCTGAAACAGATTTATTAATTTTATACAGAGTAAGACTTTTTAATAAAAATAGGCAATTAAATTATATACCTGTTACACTGAATCACACTATAGAAAGTCCAGACAACAAGAAACTTAATTTTTGTCAACAGTGTGTGTGGTGTCCCTTCTCCACCAAAATAGTTGGTGCAATGATCGGAACTGTGCTGCACCCAATGGCATACATTGTGTTGTTAACTAGGCTAAGAAATAGCCAGGCTCCCCCCTGCAGCCAGGTTCTGCAGGTTTTCTAGGGTGACTTCTGGGTCACCTGGCTCTGCCCAGCTTACCAGAGGCCCACCTACGACAAGCCCACCTGCGCAACCTGCGAGATGTCACGAGACTTCAGGGTTCCCGCCAAACTCCAGAACGCATGTGCAGAAGACTGGGGGCGGGGCTTCCCTTCCTTTATCCCCAAATGCTTGTCCACCATTAAACAGTCTTTCTAAGCAGAAGCAACCATGTAGCCTCGGAGATCTTTTTTCTTCCCCCACTCCCTTAGTTTCATTTCTGCTTCGGGCCAATCCTCCAGGAACTCTGTCCACTGAGGGCAGTGGACCCCAACAAGTGTGTCTGACAAATGAATATCTTAGCAAAGACTATCTCATTTGGTCTTGGCCATGCAGCCATTATGAGTTAATAGGTGATGGCTTCAGTGAGGATTGAGTTATTCAAATAATCTTTGCTCCACTTAAAAGACTCATACAGTAAAATATTAGCCAAAGTTTGATCTTGTGTTATTTTAATAAAATACAGAAATTTACAAATTTATTGAGACACGACTCTGGAAATAGGAAGTCATTATTTAGAATTATATTGGCTAAAGTAACAACAATTACATCTGATCAAAATGTCAATATGTTAATTCCAACTACTGATTTGAAGACTTGAAGTTAAATTATGAATAACACATATAACATAAAGCGCAGAAAACCTACTAGCTTGTGGTTGAAATTTTGATTTAAGAAAGTTTAAAATCTGAGAGTGATATGCTCTTGGGAGACAGAGCGAGGCAGATATCTGTGACTTTGAGGCTAACCTGGTAAACAGAACAAGTCTAGCTCAGCCATGTCTGTTTCACAGAAAAACCCTGTTTTGGAAACCCAAAAAATAAAGAAGGAAGGAAGGAAGGAAGGAAGGAAGGAAGGAAGGAAGAAAGAAAGAAAGAAAGAAAGAAAGAAAGAAAGAAAGAAAGAAAGAAAGAAAGGAAGAAAGAAAGAAAGAAAGGAGGAAAGAAAGAGCTCATGTCTCTAGCTGTATATGTAACAGAAGATGGCCTAGTGGGCCATCATTGGGAAGAGAGGCCTCTTGGTCATGAAAACTTTATACCCAGTACAGGGTAACACTAAGGCCAAGATGTGGGAGTGGGTGGCTAGGGGAGCAGGGCGAGGGATTGGGGAGGGTATAGGGAATTTTTGGGATAGCATTTGAAATGAAAATGAAAATATCTAATAAAATTGGAAAAAAAGAAAAGAAAGAAAGAAAGAAAGAAAGAAAGAAAGAAAGAAGAAAGGAATGAAGAAAGATAAAAGGTTTAAATAGTACAGGTGTCTGAAATTAATTCTTTAGCAATGAATACTCAAAATAATTTAATCAAAAAATGAAAGTGAAATAATAATACATCATCAAACATCATATGACATAATTTAACTTCATTTCATTAAAAGATAACACTTAATATAAATAAGAACAAAACAAAAGGATATAAATCTCCTATGTTTTTAAAAATTACTACAAACTAGATAATCATAAAAACATTTTATAATCATAGTATCTTAAACTAATATGCTATTTTGAAATGTCTTGAAATAATTCATTATAAACAATTTGCATAGTTCCTTTTTTAATCTCTCTTAAATTTATGAATAATTGTATCCTTCAAAATGAAATATGCATAGCTTCCTTTCGTGTGGATACATATAATCCCATAAAGTTGCAAGGATGTTTATTTTTAAGCTGTAATTCATTTTTCGATGATTAATGCTAAGGGATGAGTGAGTAAAGTTTTTATTCAATTTGCAAAGTATTATTCAAACTTCTATACAATGAAAAGATGTTAAACATAGCATTACTGAATTATTCTTGACATAATACATTTTACAAGTCCAATGACCTCAATTATGGAATAATGAATCATTGCAAACATGTTTTATAGAGAAGATTGGCATTATGTCTTCATTTCTGAATAAAATCTAATATTTAGTTAGTTACTTTAGACTCAAGGTCATCTTCATTACATCTCACATCATTTATCTTTGTTTCGGAATCGTTTTTAAATGAAGAGTGCTTTTTTTTCATAATATATTCTTTATCATCATTAAAGCAAAACTAAAAAGATTTCTGCATTCTCTTAGAAGAAAAAGGGAATTTCTCCATCTAAACTCAGTTAAAATAATAGAAAAAATTTTGGAAGCAATTTTAGTTATAGTCAAATAAAGTGTGTTTAAATTATATATTTAAATTCCTTAAGGCAACACATGATTAAGAGTATTATATTTTGTTTAATAATGAATTTTTGTTATCTAACAAAACAGTGACTCAATAAATATTTGTTTAAGAAAGAATTATGCAAATTATAATTGAAAGTACACAGAGGACTGACAGCAGTTCTAATATAAAGTTATAAGGGCACAATTATTTAATTGCCAAACATTTGTGTTTAATCATGAAAAAGCAAGAAAGGATGTGCAATCTGTTTAAGGCTGAGTCCCAAAGCAGCTTTATTTTTGAGGCTAAGTCTCACGTAGCTTGTTCTGCTTTGAACTTGCTATATAAATAAAAATGACTTTGAAATTCTGATCCTTCTAACTTTACTCTCTCGATGTTGGAAGTATCTTTATATATTTTTAACAATTTTAAATATTCTTTATTTACTGTGGAAGAAGTGACGATAGAGTTTTTTTTTTAACTGATGGTGTAAAATAATACTTTGTACCCATCTCTCCAATACAACTCTCTATAAAATAACAAAAGATAAACTGTATTTTCTACAAGATCTTGCTTCAGGTGGGAATATTTTTTCTTCATCCTTTTCACTGTGCTTTCTATTCTTCAATTAATTAGGATTTTTTTTTAAAAAAGTACTTTGAATCTCAGCATCGAGATTTCTTGGTGGAAGTGGTCCTTAAGACATATTCTAGGTGAAAAAAAATTGCCTAAGGAGACAGACTTAAAAGCATAAGCATGCAAGCTCCCCTTCACTCCAGTTAATTGAAGTGAAAAATAGCAGGAATGAAAAGAGGACAAAGACATATGGGAAAGATCAAAGACAGCACCAGTAAATGGTAGCTAAGTATTCAAATAAGTGAGGCCATGGGTTTCATTTATTCAAATGGTACATAAAATGCAGTGGACAGTGTATCATATACATTGCCACAGGGGTCTGAAGAAGGAAGTAGATTATTTGACACCACTGAGAGAAACCATAAGACTGCAAGTACAGCATAGAAGAGACAGTAATGTAAAGGTATTGTTTAAGTACAGGTGGGGTTGGATACTACTGAACTGGGGGCTCAAAGAGAAGGGAATTTTTCTAAGCTTAAACTCAATAAGTATATTTAGGGATCTAACACAGGAATCAGAAATTAGTAGTTATTTTACCGATAGATAATTTCAAACCTCCTTAAATACCCTTGTCATATTTTGTAAAATTGAGATAATAATAATGCATATTACCACTGAGATCAAAATTTCCTTGCACGTCCCTTCAGGGTTCTTTCTCAAGATCCACATGCTGGGTGGTTTGATTCTGTATTCTGGCTACAAAAATTTGCTCTTGCGGATTTATAGGCATTCACTTCTTCCTTTACATCGCTTGCCTATGTGGTTTAATTGGCTAAAGATATTTTTCAGCTTCAAAATTACATTAAATTATAGTACTATCTTTTTGTTTCTAAATTTGAACGACTGAAATTTAGCAAACAGGAGTCATAAATATGTACTTGAAAATGAGATACTTAACAGACTATGACACCCGGGGACTGAGATGATATCTGTCGACTCAGAAGAAACCATGGTTTGTGAGTACTTAATTGTATTGTTGAGAAAATGATTTTGAAGTATAATTAGGTTTATTATATCAACTTGGGAATTACATGGGACTATATGAAACATGTGAGGATAAATGGCAGGAATTATAAAGTTTGTTAGGGTAATATGTAAGGTGAAGTTTTGTATTTAAAAAGTGATACCTGGAAATCAAGCCTAAAAGATGCATTCACAAGGTTTATGGTTGTCTCCATAGTGAAAAACTGGAATAAATAAGGTCCAAATCCTGATATTTTATTTTTTAAAACAATGCCTATTTTTAAAGATTATTTTTATTAATTTCAGTTACATTTATGTTCAAGTTTCTGTGTATGTGAGTATAGATATCAACAAGATCAGAAGTCTGGTGATGTATATGGAAGTACCTATGGAACTCCTTTGATAAATGACTCCACATTATATAACTTATTCATGGCACTGGAATTGATGAAATAAATTCTAGTTATAGTATTTCTACCTTCCCAATTAAAAGAATGATTCCCTCTCCCTGTCCCTCTATCTATCTATCTATCTATCTATCTATCTATCTATCTATCTATCTATCTATCTATATGCCTTTTCAAAGAATCTTTAATATTGTACTTCCTCATATTCCCACCTTTAACCTGATCTCATATGTCAAACTGCATTTAATTCCTCCTAAGCTAGTTCTTTTTCTTTTTCTGGTTTTTTTTTTTTTTTTTTTTTTTTTTTTTTTTTTTTTTTTTTTTTTTTTTTTTTTTTTTTTTTTTTTTTTTTTTTTTTTTTTTTTTTTTTTTTTTTTTTTTTTGAGTAACATTAACATTCTATCCTCTTCTGTGGAAGATGTCCTTTTAGACATGTGCATGGTGTCTTTCTAGGCATCTAACATATTTATTCAAATTATAGCACATATAACAAAAGCTTAAAGCTAGCATCTATGTACAAAACAGAACATAAGATAGTTGTCTTTTTGGTTCAGTGTAACTTCACTCAAGATGATTTTATCTAGCCCCATGCTAGATATATAGTACTTTTTTATTAATTATTAAAATTTCAGCATACTCTGGGAACTTTGTCGTTTGCTGCAGTTATGTCTTTTAGACATGTGTAATCTTGGCTTGTTTGTGAAAAAGCAAGTATCTCTAGATGTGTGAATATTTGTCTGTCTGAATCCTCTATTTCTTTGATGTCATGTTATTGCTTTTATGTCAATACCTTATTTTATATACTATGGCTCTTTGACATAAGGTAAAATCTATAATAGCCCTTTCTGCTTTTTCGTCCAGAAGATTTTCCATTGATCATGCTTGTTTAGCTATTCTCCTTTGTTTTGTTTGTTTGTTTGTTTGTGTGTGTGTGTGTGTGTGTGTGTGTGTGTGTGTGTGTGCATGTACGCACATGCCTATACATTATTATTTTTTATTTTTATTTGTTCAATTTTTATTAGATATTTTCTTCATTTACATGTCAAATGTTATCCCGAAAGTCCCCTATACCCTCCCCTCTCCCTGCTCCCCTACCCACCCACTCCCACTTCTTGTTCCTGGCATTCTCCTATACTGGGGCATATAAAGTTTGCAAGACCAAGGGGGCTCTCTTCCCGATGATGGCCGACTAGATGAATGACTAAGGAGACAGAAAATATGGGAGGAGTGTGGAGAGGAAATTCATATGATCAATATATATTTCATGAAAAACATTAATTTTTAAAAAGTAATTAGATATTCTCAATCCCCTGGATATGGAGCTATAGCTATCAACTGTGTATTCTGGGTATCAAATTCTAGTTTTCGACAAGATCAATATTCCCTCTTAAACCCTGAGCCATCTCAGCAGTTTAGTGTCAATTTCAAAATACTTGGTATCCTGTTCCCCCCTTGGTGCTGGGGGGAACAGAACTGAAGCTCCGAGGGCCAGCAGAAGGAAGTGGGCAACCTCAGAATGTAGGAAGTAAGGGACCGAGGGACTATCTAGAATGTACCAGAGACCTGAGAGGTCTCAAAGGGAGGGACCTTACATGAAATGCCCTCCAGTGGGGAGAGGGAACTTGTAGAGTTCAAGTCTAGTAGAAAGAGAGGGCATCGTTTTGAGGGAGAGAGTTGCTATCCCACAATCAAAAACTTTGACCCTGAATTGTTCTTATCTGAAAGAACTACAGGGACAAAAACGGAGAAGAGCCTGAGGAAAAAGAGGTCCAATGACAGGCCCAAATTGGGATCCAGCTCAATCCTATGCTATGGTGTGCTTACAAACAGGAGTCTATCATGACTGCCCTCTGAAAGGCCGAACAAGGAGATAAAAGAGGAAGATTCAGATATTTACACCCAACCAATAGTGTGAGCTGGTGATCTCTGTCTGAATTAGGGAAAAGCTAGAAGGAGGAGGGTGAACCTAGAAAAAGAAAAGCAATCTCAAGGAACCTAGACCCCCAGGATCTCTTAGATACTGAGCCACCAACCAGACAGGGTGCACTAGCTGAATGAGGCCCCCAACACATAGACAAAAGAGGACTGCATGATCTGAACTCAGAGAAGATGCACCTAACCCTTGAGAGACTTGGAACCTCAGGGAGTGGGGAGGTCTGGAATGGCAGGTGGGGGGGGGGTCATCCTTTGAAGACTGGAAGGGGGAAGAGGTATGGGATGTGGAGTAGTCCGAGGGTGGATGAGGAAGGGAATAAAGTCTAGACTGTAAAATAGACTAAAGAGAAAAGAAAGAAGGAAGAAAGGAAAGAAGGAAGGAAGGAAGGAAGGAAGGAAGGAAGGAAGGAAGGAAGGAAGGAAGGAAGGAAGGAAAAGAAGGAAGGAAGGAAAGAAAGGAAGGAAGGAAGGAAGGAAGGAAGGAAGGAAGGAAGGAAGGAAAAGAAGGAAGGAAGGAAAGAAAGGAAGGAAGGAAGGAAAGGAAGGAAGGAAGGAAGGAAGGAAGGAAGGAAGGAAGGAAGGAAGGAAGGAAGGAAGGAAGAGAGAATTCGCTTGCGGTAAAGGCTTTGATTCAAATGAAAAAATAGAACACTGTAATTATGCTTATTCAAAATCCTATTATACATGCAATTAATTTATGCTTTATACTGTTATGTTTATTTTTTTAAGAGTAGCTTGTATCTAATTTGGTCCTTATATTTAAGCCCTGTTGGGTGTAACTTTATAGGTTTTTCTCAAGCAGTAATTTACCTCTTCTCCTCATAGTAAGCTTTCATTTGCTTCTTTTACAATTCTTCAACTAGTCCATTGGAATGTTTTAGTCAGCAGAATACTTCATATTTACACGTTGAGTGTTCTGCATCTTCACCTTATGATCCCATGTGAGTTGGCGCTCTTTCCAGGCAATGCAGATTGCTTACTTGAGAGTAATCTCTGTATTTACTATTAAGGGTTTCCATACCACAATGTCTAAAATAAATAGCTGAATAGAGAAACATCTCAGAGTGTTTTAATTTGTCATGCTGCGGAAGAAAGGGTGGATCTTATGGCTTTGCATCAGCCCATCAGGAAGCAGGAAGTGCGTATGGGAAAGAATAATCTTCTAAGGTCCAGTTGCTAAAAAGGTGTATCAGAAAGGTGTATCAGAAAGGTGTATCAGAAAGGCTAGTCCCAACTCTGAAATATTTTAAAACCCCCGAGAAAAGCACAATCAAAAAGGGGAATATAATTTTATAAAGGTGCCTAAGGGGACAGTTCAGATATAAAGAATAGCAAGGTCAAGTGAACTAAGATATGAATCACAGCTGTATCAACATTATTTCTATCTGGTTCACATATGGACAAAAGCTGGAAAATCCACAGAAACCTGACAAACCAATTTCAGCTAATCTAATAGCTGACCTCTAAAATATATACAAAACTCAGATTATCCATGTCTTACCTGGCCTGTAAAACACAGCTAAATAAGTTGAGCTTTTTAAAACCATAATGATTTTTGAACATTCGCTTAGAAATGATGACCAGAAAAATAATAATGTTATTATTGATAGTGCAGTGAAATTTAAGGGTTGTTTTAATTTTTTCTTTATTATTTAAGGATATTTATTACCCATTACACAGATTTGTAGTTTAAAAACAATAATCAGCTAAAACAAGTTCATAATATAAGTAAAATAAAAATGTAGGTTTCCTTAACCACTATATTTTTTTCTGTCCTAAGAATTAAACTCACAGCTTTGGACATGCTGGGAAACTGCTTAAATACTTAATATCTGGAAAAGTCATCATTATTTTAATAAATTATAAAACTAATTTTATTTGAAATTATTCAATTAATATTTAAAGTATAAAATATGTATAGTTGTAGAACTTTTGAATGTTATAATATCACAAAAATTTTGAAAGAATACAAGTAGCTTACTAAATCTCTGTCTAGTCAATATAGGAGTGATTAGACTTAATCAATAATTATTATAATATGCTAAAAATTAAATATTTTTTACTATGAATACATGCAAGCTTATATAAATATAAATACAGAATTTAAAACAAGGGTGACAAGTTAATAAAAGTAAAGAGCTTTTTAAACTTTAGAAATATATTCCATATAAATATATAGCTTAAATTGCACTCTCAAATGGGATGCCAGCCATCAGTAAGTTTCTATTTTTGCTCATGTTCATGGTCAAAATTGCATTATTTAGCTAAGGCCTTATCTAAAGATGTAGGGAAGTTCGATGTTTTCATCCTCTAGGCCATGAACAAATTTTACAAGTTTTATACTCAGTAATGTTACCATATCAAAGACATTTTGCATTAGTGGTGAATAGAACACTTCCTTAAAGGATTCAATGAAATTTTGATCACAATGATTATGAAAATTATAAACAAATTACATAATACATAAAAAGTAAATACTCTTGAAATCCTCAAAGAAAATACATTTTAAAATCCCATAAAATGTAAAATACTAATGGAAAGAATTTATAATAAAGATGTCTTTTTCAAGAAGCATTTTATAATTTAATGTGATTCATTTTAACTCAAACTTAAGAGTATATGGTTAACATTAAAGACTTTATAAATTTCTCATGAAATGTAAATTTAACGAAGAGAGAATTTTAAGAATATTTTCTTTTTTAGAAACAGTCAATCAAAATTGTAATCCAATGACAATATTCTTACAACCACCAAACTATCATTAAATGCACTGATTTAATTAACTGACAAGAGAATAATTTAAATTTGCTTCTGTGCAGTTTGCAACCTGAAATATAAATAATTTATGAATACTATATATAAGTACAGAATCATTTATTTGTGACATTAATAATTACCCTCTTGTGTCAAATGTTTTAAAAATGTAAGTCTTGGTAAACCAATAGCAATTTATAATATAAATCAGGGTGGTTTAATAATTATGAAGTTGTCTATGAATGAAAATGTAGAACTAATTCCATGATTCTTTTCTCTAGCCATTTGTAGGTAGCCTTCCTCTATTTATTCCTTGAATTTGTATTGTTGTTACATGTAGTTATTTTATGTTTCTCTCAAAATTTATAACATATATTCAATACATTTCTAATAAATCTAAAATTATTCAAAATTTAGCTGACTTAATATGTCACATAATATAATTATTTAGAAGTATTTAAAAGTATTTGGATATTCATTTACCTTTATTTTATGGGTACATGTATTTTGCCTGCGTAGATTTCTTTGAAAATCATATGTGCAGTTTTGAAGTCTAGAAATGGACATCGGATTCTCACAGGACTGAAATTACAAGCTTGTGAGCTGCCTATTAAGTGCTGGTAATTGAATCCATGTCCTCTTGTAGAGCAGACAGAACTGTTAACTATTAACTCATCTTTGCAGTCACTAATTGAGTGTGTGTGTGTGTGTGTGTGTGTGTGTGTGTGTGTGTGTGTTTGTGTGTGTGTGTTTGCTTATGCGTGTGTGAACCTGCAAAACTTAAAAGACAATCTATTATTCCCTGGATATAGAATTTGAAGCATTTATGAGCCACTAGATAAGGGCACCATATTCCATACTCTGTTCCTCTGAAAGAGAACAGCATTTTAAATTCTGTGCTATTTCTAAAGTCTCTAAATCAATGATATACTGCATTATTTGTTATTTCAAGACTAACCAAAGAGATTGCCTGTAATATACCTAGCACTTGAACTGAACAGTAAAATTAATAGCAAAATTATACTAATTAAAGAATAAACAACAAAAATGTGTGGCAAGGAAATGGCATTAAAAGGTTATTCATAAACTCCAGTTAATAAAGAGCTCATTTTAAAATACATATTACATGTCATATGAACACCTATACATTTTAGGAATATTTTGAACATTAATTATATTTTTCATTATATACATTGTAAATATATTATCATTTAAAATTTTCAATGTATTTTCCTACTGATTGACTATATTTAAGTAATTAAAGCTCTGATCAAGCTTAACCTGTGAGGAAGATAATCATTTTTCACAAGTCATACTGCATTCTTCATGCTGCCTCCCCGATCAATGACGTTTCACTCACTCATAAGATTGCTTGGTATCTCATCATTATAATGTTAATGAAGATTGTAGACACTATAAACGTGTGGGCCAGCAAAATGGATGAAGTATTATATTATCAAATTCTCTGACAGGTGATAAAATTCAAATATTATGAAGATCAATGTCTTTAGATCCCAAATATTTTGTTATATGAGAAGCAAAATGTTATGGAAATACGAATAAATAAATGTAAAATGACTGTTCTCATGATGTTGCTAGAATATACATTTCACTTAAAAATAAGGTACAGATAATAAAATCTATAATAATTTCATAAGAGTATATACATTTTTATTAAAAAAGGCTTATAATTTATTTCACATTTCCCTTCATTTTAAAAGACACAGATTGAATACCTGTGCATGACAGGCTCTGGGTAGAAAACTAGCTCAGCAGTTAAGAGGTTGTAATGCTTTTAAAGAGGACAAGCCTAGTAGCTCACAACCTGTTGTTGTTGCAGCCCCAAAGAATCAAATATCCTTTTTTTGTCTCTATGGACATTGTGTTTATGTGTAGCTGTTTTACACTATTTCTGAGGAGACATAAATAAATATCATTTCTCCAGAACTGGGAGACAGAGGAAAAACCAATGTTAGAATATAATCAAAGTTGAATTTGGTGAGCAAATGAGTTTTAACGGATAATCTGCAGGATGAGGGGTGAACTACTTGCAGAAGCAGCAACTAAAGAGCTGATTCACTGAAACCCCACAAACAACTTTTCATAGGATTCATGAATGCTGGAGCCCCGGAGCTCACTGTGCCATCTAGAGGTAGCTGCAATTTGGACGATGTCTTTTTGCATAGCTTAGTGAATATGAGCCGCTTCTTGTTGGCTCTGCTTGACTGACACTGCCCAGGAACAAAAGTCATTATCTTTTCAGTAGCCATGGATTGGAGGGGCATCATGTTTCTGAGCAATTTCAGGAGCTTCCATAGGCATCTGAGCTTTGTACTTGATGAGTTTTAGGAAATTTACCCACAGGACAGAATGTTTTACTCTATCTACTTATTAAGAAAATGCCGAGCCTTAAGGAACTTCCCTACAAAACAGAATGCTTTGTCTTGAGTTCTACAGGCAGACACTAAACCATATATAGACTTAAAACCTTAAAACTTATTTTTAAATAAATAATTGATACCAGGTTATGAATATTTCCTCATGCACTTCCCTAACTTGTGCCAGTGCTGAGCTCGGTATCATAGAAATGTAAGACAATACATATGGTTTGAAATTATTAAAATATTTGCAAAAGGAGAAAGAATATACACTAAAAATGTACATAAAGTTTTAACTTCTATTTCAAACCATCTTACTTTCAAGTTTAACAATGAACAATGAAGTTTATATTTCCCCAAAATTTCTGAATTAGTATTTTTTATAATATTCTCATTCATTAAATTTATCTTCTGTGTTTGAAATATTGGTAGAAAACTCCAGAGGGATAGAGAACATTAGAAGGATTGTAGTATCCCTTGATTCACCTACAAATAGTTTTACAAAACTATCAGTAGGGAAGATGTTTCAGCATTAGTAACACTGGAAGTTTTTATAACTTACCATGAGAACTCTTTCAATTTCAAGGTAATAAAAAGTAGATTCACTGCTTTTAAATTAGCTTTATTGAGCCTTTTAAAAATTGTATTATTTAATTTACCCTTTCCAATAAATCTGTTTGTAAATACTTAGCCTTACTAATCCATAGAATAAGGGACACACACGTTATAATTATTAGTTTCTTATATAGGTCTTACAACACTCCAATGAGTGTATCGATTCAGTTTCTGTACCATTTAATTAGCTCACATTGGGTCTCATTGTTTAATAAATAAGAACACAAAAGCACACAGAATTGAAAATGTGCCAATAGTCATAGTTTGTTTATTTATTTTTGCTATACATATTTAGAGCATCCTGAAATTTTTATAATTCTTCTGTGAATAGCCTTCTGCACCTGGTCTCCAATAACTACCCAGATTTTAAAAGACATTTGTCTTAATCTCTGTGTTCTGTCTCTGCCTTTCTTCTTCTTCTGTCTGTATGAATTTATTATCATGAGGGCTAGCCAGGGTTTCATTTTAGTACTTCTGATTTGTCTTAATAATGATATGGAGTGCTCAGTTTTATAGGAAAAATACAGTCATAAAATCTCTTCCAGTTTTATTTATGTTTCTCAACATACATGTATAAGAACAATGCTTAATGTTTATGAATTAGGAGGAGATGCTACACTTCACATATTTTTCCTTTCTGTTCATTTTTTTTCTTATAAACTCCATGCCATGAATAAACGTTTACTGATACATCTTGTTTTTTGCATCAATAATTAAAAATATCATATGTCACTTCTTTAAACATACTCATAAGAATATAGAAACCTTCCAAAATCATACTTAAGTACACTTACTTTTGGGGCAAAAATCTAACTATGTTATCTTGTTTTTCTGTGAAGAAGAGAATTAAAACCACACTGATGACATTCTAGAAATAGGGTACCTCTGCTTCTTCCACAGAAAGCAGCCATCAGTACTTCTCCATAGCACCGGGATTTCAGACTGTCTGATAAAGGTTTCTCTATTTTCAGTGTCTGGCCTGATCAAGTCAGGATAGCAAGGTTTTTTTTCCCCCTTCGAAGTGCTGAGATATTTAGAAACTCAGCAATCAGGATTCACTAAATAATCCTTTACCTTAGCAAGGAGACTCTTCAGCCACTTTCTTTTTAAATAGGTTTAGGTGAATCATCTTATTTAGCCTGACCTCTTGTCTTCCTGTACCAGCTAAGACAGATTCCTAATTTAAAAATACCTGGGGAGCCACGTCGGAAGCATCTGGAAGGGAAGGCTTTGTAGCATCTGGAGCGAAGAGAGCTTTTGATCCCCTTTCCCCTGTGGGTTCCTGCCTTTGCAATTACATTTCAAGGACTTCTCCATTGAATAATAGTTTCAGTCAAGGTTATAAAATCACAGGCTGAGAAGAAAAACAAAAACAAATCCCTGAATTGGAGACATTAGCTATATTCAGAGCAAATGAATAATATTCCTGTCTTTAATAGTTCTCTTCATTTTTGTCTGTTTCCTTTACTATTATTAGTCGCAACAATATTTGTTCAAAGTATTCATCATTTCATAGGTATTAGAAAGTGTGAAACACATATTCTATATGACATAAATATATAAAATAATTCTTAACAGCCTGTTCAATCATTGAGGTATGCAATTAAAACAATTCAAGTGATATTTTGCTTTTATTTTATTATACAAACAAAATAATCTTATATACATAATTGACCTTTTTTTGCAGAGACAATAAAGACAAAAGTGGATCAGAGAAATGATGTAAAGGCAGTGTCTGAAGTTGTCATTTTTAATGAGGGACCATTTGAAGAACTGCATTAGGTGGGGATATTTGTCAGGTATGTCCCAGGTACATCCTTTAGGGAAGAAAAAAGCAGAGTCAAAGTTATGAGGCAGCAGCTTTCTAGGATATTTCATGTCTGAGAAAAACGTTATTGTGACTTCTCAGCATGAGTAGAGTAGAGTACAGGGGTTAATGAAGATGATCAAGAGGGAGAACAGATACAGGATGCTCAGGCAAACTGTACGCTAAATGGCTTTTTTTGAAGAAAAAAATTAAGTAGGGATTATACACAATCTTAACTATTTTCATCATTTTGTTTCAGAGTCCATACAATGTGTGAATTCTACTATAGTCACTTCATATTTATGAGTCTGTACACGTTATTTTTTTTTTCTAATTCATCATTCTAAATGACACCACTCATGTATGCCCCTGTTTTCCTTCTCGTTGTTTCCTTTCTTGTCCTCAAAATAACTCTGACTAAGAGACTCTTCTTTCCTGAAAATAGAAAAAACAAGGTTGGTGGTAAAAGTACAGAAAGCCACTGTCCAGGGCAAGAGATGTTGAAGATGTGTACCAAAGTATCAAGAACTGGAGGACTGAAATAAAAAGAAATTGTTTAAGGTGAAATGATCTTTGTCTATGTTAGATTTCAGAATAGAAATTTGTTGACAAAGCAGGAAAAAAAATGATGCTGAGTTTATTGGCATTAGAACCTAATATAATGAAACTTCAATTTATTGAGAAAAGGTTGTGCCTTTGTTAGCGTTTCACCGCTGTGAAGAGAAACCATGGTGAAAACAACCTTTATAGGGATGGCATTTAAGTGTGCCTGGCTTACAGGTTCAGGGTTTAGTCTATAATCATTAATGTGGGAGCATGGCAGCATCCAGGTAGGCATGGTACGGGTGGACCCGAGAGAACTACATCTTCATCTGAAGGCTGATAAAAGACTGGCTTTCAGACATCTAGGAAGAGGGTATTATAGTCCATGCCCACAGTGACACACCTGTTCAAACAAGTCCATACCGATTCCAACAAGGCCACACCTCCTAATGGTGCCAAACCTTGGGCTGCCATTAGTATACAAACCATTTCAAGTTGTTATATTTTGTATTGTTTATTATGATCCCAGAAATCTAAACCTTATTTTTTTTTACAAAATTAGCAATTATCATTTAAATTTTCTATGTATATATCACAAAGTAAATGACTTTCATTAAAAACTGATTGCTTTTATTGAAAAAGACAATTTCTTTTAAAATATATTTTAATCATGATTTCTCCCCTCCAACTCTTGAGTTTACCCAACCCCTTCACCATTCACTCAATGCTACGCCTTTTCTTTCTCTCTTAGATACCAAATTATTCAGGTTTGCATTAGAATTCAGGTTTGCTTTTGCTTTTGTGAGATACATCTTGCAGTGAACCCCAACCTGCCTTCAAATCTGAATTTCCTGGGGTTGGCCTTCTAAGTATTGAGTATTTGAGCATGCTTATCATATTTGGTGGTAACATTTTGTGTTTAAAAAAATTGTAGTAACATATTTTTAGATTTACAGATTAGTATGAAAATGTGTTTTGTAGATGGACATATTAGATTGAAATTTTTGTCTTATTATTACAGTAATTCTAAACAACAAGCATATTTGACATACTTAGTAAAATATTTGGACCTATCCAATATATGTATATTTATTTCTTCTGTATAATTAAAATTATATAAATTTCAAAATCTCTAAAACAAAATATAATCATTGTATTCCACGTAGAGTCATGATACTGGAAAAATTAGAGGCAGTTTTTTGTTCTCAACAATTCCATATTCATTGATGTGGTAAGTAGAAGATTGTGTGAGGTGCAAGTACAATCATCATGAGACAACCAGAATTAGCCAGGAACTTTACCCAGTAGTGTTAATAACAATATTAACAATAAGACAATGCTGTGGTTCCCAAAGACCAAATACAGTTAAATGTCGGGTTTCATTTCATCTTGCAATAAAATGTGTTCTATAGCTTTTGAAGACTTTGTTATAAAGTGATAGAATAGATCAAATGAATACTGTTTTTGCTCTGGAAGCTCTAAGGTCTTGTCCTCCTAACACCGGTGTATAGAGTGTATTGCTTTTCCTGAGAGATTTGATCTATTAAAATTTGTAGCATTTTCCTTGAGAAAAGGTGATTGATACATCATACATTCATACATCAAGAAAAGGTCATCTCTTAAATATTGGAAGTGGTAACTTCTGTGTTAGATGCAGCTGAATAAATATAGGCTTCAATCTCATAGTCACAGAGAATAACAAATTAAATCTAAGGTATAGATTTTGTTATGTGTATCTCCAAGTAGTTTTAAAAAAATGACCATATGGGAAAAAAGTACTTTTATAATAGTGAAATTCTTCTCATGCTAACAATACTGTGGCCATAATTGTCCTGAATTGGTGACATAGCATCCCCAAAGAAATAACTGTAAGGTAACAGAAAAAAGTATAGTTTCAGCCAAAAAATATTGGATAACAGGAACACACCAGAAATTAAAATTTCCAATACAATAGTCAGTTTCAAAATTAAGCTTATAAATCGACATGAATAAAGAAAACTGTTACTGAACTAGGTATAATATTCTATCGTTTTGCTTAACAGAAGAAGTACCTTAAAGTTTTGATAAAAGAGAAGTGTATTTATTTTGGAGTTTATTCTAATGAATTTTGTATGTTTAACCTAGATATACTTTAATTAAATAATGCCCAAATCCTATTTATATGCTTTCTGTTTTTTTTTCTTTCTTTTCTTTATTTTCTTAATTGGATATTTTATGTATTTACATTTCAAATATTATCCTCTATCCTGGTTTCCTCTCCAGACACACCCCCCCCCCCCCGTATTTCCTGACCCCTCCCCCTGCTTCTATGAGGGTGATCCCACCCACTCTCTCCTATCTCAACACCTTTGCATTCCCCTACACTGGGGAATCAATCCTTTGCAGGACCAATGGATTCCTCTCCTCCTATTGATGTCAGACAAAGCCATCCACTGCTACTTATGTGGTTAGAGCCTTGTGGTTCCTTCCATGTGTACTCTTTCATTGGTTTAGTTCCTGGAAAGTCTGGGGGTCTGGTTGGTTGATATTGTTCTTCTTATCAGGTTGCAAGCCCCTTCAGCTCCTTCAGTCCTTTCTCTAATTCCTCCCTTTGTGTCCCAATGCTCAGTATAATGGTTGGCTGTGAGCATCCACCTCTGTAATTTGTCAGACTCTGGCAGATCCTCTCAGTAGACAGCTATAGCAGGCTTCTGTCAGAAAGCTCATTTTGGTATCCACAATGGTGTCTGGGTTTGGTGTCTGTATATAGGATGGATTCCCAGGTGGGGCAGTCTTTGGATGTCCTTTCCTTCATTCTCATCCTCATTTTATAATTCTTTTATAAGCCAGTAAGTTGTATAAATCAAATCGTAATAAATTTTGGCTTTCAACTTACTAAAAGTCAATTGGGAGGAGAGGCCCCTTGGTCATACAGACTCTATATGCCCCAGAACAGGGGAATGCCAGGGCCATTATGTGGGAGGGGAGCAGGGCGGGGACGCGGGAGGGTAAGGGAAAATTTCTGGATAACATGTGAAATGTAAATGAAGAAAATATCTAATAAAGAGAGAAAAAACAAAAAAAACTGCGTTGAAAATAAAAATTTTGCCATCAGTCTCAGAATTGACTGGGGTCATGCTAAAAAAAAAAAAAAAAGAACTTTTCATGTTAGTTACTATTTCAGTTTTCTAAAGTTATATGATTATCTCATCTGAAGTTAGGTATCATGTTTGTGGTGTGTGGACTACATCCTGGAGGACAATTTCCTGATAGCAAGTCCCTTTTGTCCTTTGTTCCTCTTGGAATCCCCCATAATCACTGTAGGATCCATCCCACAATCAGTCACCAAACATAGACACTATATCATATGCCAGCAAGATGGTGTTGAAAGGGCCCGGATATAGCGGTCTCGGGGGAAAATATACCAATCCCTGGCAAACATGGAGGTGGAAGCTCACGGTCAGCTTTTAGATGGAACACAGGATTCCCAAGGAAGAAGTACCTAGAGAAAGTACCCAAGGAGCTAAAGGGGTCTTCAACCCTATAGGTGGAAGAATAACCATGAACTAACTAGTACCCCCTGGGCTCCTGTCTCTAGCTGCATATATAGAAGAGGATGGCCTAGTTGGCCATCAGTGGGAAGAAAGGCCCCTTGGTTATGCAGACTTTATATGCCCCAATACAGGGGAACGCCGGGGCCAGGGGTTGGGAGCGGGTGGGTAGGGTAGCAGGGCCGGGAGGGGGGAGGATATAGGGAACTTTCTGGATAACACTTGAAATGTAAATGAAGAACATATCTAATAAAAGTTGAAAAAAAAGAACTTTTCATGTTAGTTACTATTTCAGTTTTCTAAAGTTATATGATTATCTCATCTGAAGTTAGGTATCATGTTTGTGGTGTGTGGACTACATCCTGGAGGACAATTTCCTGATAGCAAGTCCCTTTTGTCCTTTGTTCCTCTTGGAATCCCCCATAATCACTGTAGGATATTTTTGAAACTTAATATCCTGAAGTAAGAATGTGTCTTCCTGATCTTCCTAGTGTGCTGTTCCAAAGCTTACGAATGGTGAAAAAATGAATGGAGCTTCTCAGAGACCCACAGACTCACTCTGTGTTTGGGTCAGAGAAGCTGATACTCTTAGGGTTTGGACCAATCCTGAGGTAGCCTGAAAGCTTCATCCAATATTCATAGCTATCAGACTTCTGAGACTGGCCCTTAAAGAAACCAACCTTAGAGGAAGAAGCAAGGAGTTATGCATCCTGCTCGTTATTAATGGTTTTCCTTTTAGGAGTGGTCCTCTCTCACATTATCAGCATTCTGTATAACCCCACTCAGAGTGATCAAGGAAGAAGGAGCCAGTCTACAATTTTCTCTTTTTTCTTTCTTCTCTCTCTCTCTCTCTCTCTCTCTTTCTCTCTCTCTCCATCTCTCTCTCTCTCTCTCTCTCTCTGTCTGTCTGTCTGTCTCTCTGTTTGCTTTAGATCACAAGGTCTTCTTTGTAATTCCAACTACCCTTAGCTAACACAAGACTTTAAGTATGGAGCATATATATATATATATATATATATATATATATATATATATCTTTAAAAACAAATAATATACTTATATATTTTATGTATGTAATATATATACATATATATGTATATGTATGTATAGATAGATAGAGAGAGAGAGAGAGAGAGAGACAGACAGACAGACAGACAGACATATATCCCCAAGGGGACTCTTCAGCTTTCCTCTTGCTGCAACTTCTGGAGTGTTAAGATGACAGATGTATGCCAGCAAGATTTTGCTGAAAGGGCCCTGATATAGATGTCTTGTGTGAGGCTATGCCAGTGCCTGGAAAACACAGAAGTGGATGCTCACAGTCAGCTATTAGATGGAACACAGGGTTCCCAATGGAGGAGCTAGAGAAAGTACCCAAGGAGCTGAAGGGGTCTCCAACCCTATAGGTGGAAGAACAATATGAACTAACCAGTACCCCCAGAGCTCGTGTCTCTAGCTGCATATGTAGCAGAAGATGTCCTTGTTGGCCATCATTGAGAAGAGAGGCTCCTTGGTCTTGCAAACTTTATATGCCCCAGTACAGGGGAGCGCCAGGGCCAAGAAGTGGGAGTGGGTGGGTAGGGGCGCAGTGTGGGGGATGGGGGAGGCTATAGGGGACTTTCGGGATAGCATTTGAAATGTAAATGAAGAAAAGATCTAATAAAAGTTGGAAAAACAATGAAAAAAAAAGAATGTGTCTTCCAAATGAGTCTTGTCACTCTCTTCTAAAATCTGTACAATTGGAATGTTCCCAATACTTTATCCTAGATATTGACATCCTTTCAAGATCTGAAATGGAAATACATTTGTTAGGGTTTATCAGTTGTGAATGAAGAGACACATTGTAAAAAGAAAACTCTTTTTGCCCACTGGACCCATTCTTAGGTTTTAGCAATCTGTGTTATAACCTCTACCATTCCTTTGCTTTTCGACGTCTTTAGTAATGCTTCTATTTTGTAAATATTGTAATGGTAAACATTCTGCCTCAAAACCTAAGCAGAGTGGTATCTAATACACTGTAGTTTCATTATTTGTGTGTGTGTGTGTGTGTGTGTGTGTGTATGTGTGTGGGTGAGTGTGTGTTGTGTTGTGTGTGTGTGTGTGTGTGTGTGTGTGTGTGTGTGTGTGTTTGCAAGTAAGGTGAAATAGATGGCTCTAGAAGAAACACAAGAAATTAACAACTAAAATATCATAACTTTATGAAGAACAATTATTTGGTGACTTGCAAGCTAATGTCATTGTTTTTTTAAACATTCCTATGTTTGGCTTCTATTTTCAAAATTGATTTTAAACATATCGTGAGTTGAATAACAATCAATAAGACAAATTTGATGACTTTGTTTGTTCTGTGTGTGTGTGCTTGTCTATCACTAGCTGAATTTGACAATGATTAATGTTTTATTATCACCCTATGTTTAGTCAATGTTGACATGTTATTATACTTAATACACTGATAAAAACTTCATGAGGTTAGCAATATTATTGTCTAGTTTTCAGATCTATAAATGGAAGGACAGAGAGCTTGAAAATCCTTTCACAGATCAGATAGCTTTCTAGTGCAGAATAACACTGGAATTAAATCCAAAGATCATATTCATTTATTTTATATTTGGGGATAAAGGATATTGCTCAAATTAACCATGCACTGACTCAGTAATTTATTTAGGGGGAAAAAGGCAGTTATTGTTTAAAGGTCTAAACAATTCTTTTTATAGAATATGGTAAAGAAAACCCAAAAATCATCCTCTGTGTTCAAAGGAGTGAAGCTATGTTTTATTTTAATTATGCAAATCTTTTTAGTGCTCGTTGTTACTATTGAACACATATCAACAGCTAGGTTTTTATTCAAATATTATTTTAAACACAGAATCAATCATTCTTTTGTTGTTGTTTAAAAGAATACATTTTAAAATATTTAGACAGTGAATAGGGGGGTCACAGACATTTTTATAAAGAGGACCAATAAGAATACAAACTCCTTCATGAATACACAGGTAAGCACTAAACATATTCATGACATGTGAATCAAAGCTGTCATATGTTTCTTCTATAAATGTCATCACCATTCATATAAATGATATTATAATCTTCTAATTAAAAAAATTATTTGAGTTCAAGTAGAAAGTATGTCTACTGGACTGATGATCATTCTATTTTCAGCAGAGTGATGAAGCTCTGTCAAGCTCTTTCACTCTTATTAAAAAGCCCCTGACAAAAGGCACCAGACACTGATGAAATCCTGTCCTTGAGGAGAGATTTAAGAATCTTGGTTTAGAGTTATTGGAGAGCTATTTTTAGAGATTCCCTTCTCATGTATCTTTATTGATTCAAAGTGTCATTACATTTCTGGAGCTGTAAGGAAATTGTCTGCTCACCACTTAAGGATTTTTCTACTGTGGACCAAATCTGGGATAGTTCAGTTTTTCATTTTATAGAACTGAGAGAAATTGCTCAAGTGCAGTTTAAAGTGCTGAGTTAAGAAATAGCCTTGAGGTTTTACTAAGTAGACACTACATTTATAGTTGTCAAGCTAGGAGTTCTCAGGCAAATATTTATTTTTCAGTTGACTTAAGACCAAGTTGGCTATAGAATGGGGTAGTGAGTGTTGTACATTGTACATGGGCATAAAATTAAGATTAAAATATGACTATTGCAAAAAATTATATATAGAAATTGTAGGTGAATAATGTAATCTACAAAATATCATGGCCAAACTACAGATATGTTTTTCTCTAATACATAGAGGTGGAGTTGAGTTTTTATAAAAATGATATATAGTCAGAAAATGAAACAATATGAACTTGACTAATATTCCCACCATCGTCTTCTTAAATAAACATCAATTTGGGCAGATATTCACATAGCAAAGTGATTTGCAAGAAACAAAGTATCATGACAAGGAAACATTTATAATAAAACAGGCACTTTGAAAAAGTCAGGGATGTATTACCCTCCTATTATTTATTGCCCATATTACCCTCCTAAACCCCCAAATATCATAGGCAGATATCTCACCCTTAATGGAACAAGATGATATGAAATACACTCTTGTGTTATCAAATACAGTGTTGGATTTATCGTGATGAACCAAAGTACCACATCATGTACTAAGACTGGGCCATTACAACAAACTAAACTAGGTGGTTACATGATGGCTTCCATTACATGAAATCCTCCTTCAATCTATGATAACTGAAAAGGGATGTGACAATAATCAAGGAATATTCTCTTTGCCACGGGCACTACAGAGAATCAGAACCAGTTGAAATTCTTACTGGTAGAGAACAGTCACAATAATGCATCTTCAAAACACCATACGTCTAAGGCTCAGGGAATAATGTGGAAGAGGGGACAGAAGGCTTCTAAGAGTCAGAAGATCAGGGAGTTTGCCTTGAAACTGTGTCTTATAGTAACATCAGAAGCTACATCCATAGTCTTGCAAACCTTACCATCCAAAAGTAAACTGAATAAGGATGTCACCAATGAACTTGCCTAATTAGATCAGGAAATGCTCATGAGACTGCAACCTTTCACAAAGTATTATACACCACTGAGGAATCCTGAGAATTTTAGAAGTAGCCCTGCCCAGAGTAGAGCATACTAATTGGCTTTCCATTACTCAATCACTGATCATTCTAGCCATATATAGACTTAACATGTTCTAACTAGAAACATGGATGTATGCACTTCCATACACATATACATGCATATACTCTTAAAAATGACCATGCTACATTTTTAACTTGATCAATCCACCCTAAATATTCTAAAAGTATTAAAACAGAAAACAACAGTTTTTCTCAGTGTGACATGTGACATTAAACCTGGATAGCATGGTTAGTTCTATTGAATTTCAGTCAAACTTATTATAATCAACTCTTGCTACAATGCTTCTCCTTTTGTTCTTTTAGAAGCAATATCCAAATCTTATTATTCTATCTACTTCAATGGTGTTTGAGTTCCTGATTTTATAAAAAAAACTTGAGGTAGAGAATTATACTATCTAAAATTGCCCTATTTATTAAAGTAACAACATTTCTCTGAAAATGTCCTTCCTGTATTTCAAATGCTTGATAAGAATGTATTTATTTACATGTTCATTTGATAATAAAATTCACTTTTTCTCCATGCTGTCTTTGATGATCACTAAGTATTATACTCTGGTGACTTATTTTTAGTATTATTTGAAATTTACAAAAAAAAATCCAATTCCTTTTAATTGTTAAGATTTGTTTTATGGCCTGAAATCTCATGAATTTTTATAGAAAGTTTATGAGCTTCTCTAAAGAATATATGGTATATAGGTTGTCAGTGAATTTTCTTGTAAAGTTAGTACCTTTATTATATGTTGTAGATGAACTTTGAACATCCTTCTTTACTTTCTAGTATGGTGGACCCATTTTAGTGATAAAAATGATATTGAAGTCAAGCATTTATTATTTTTCAAAGCCAATCTGTTTTGTTGTTTCATTGAGTTAGGCATGGTTGTTTCTCTTCCTGTTGACTGACTTTCTTAGCTTTCATGAACTTGATCCTTTCTGCGTTCTTGTGATTGACACCGTCATTCTTCATTCTCTGACTTTCTTAGCTTTCATGAACTTGATCCTTTCCGGGTTCTTGTGATTGACACCGTCATTCTTCATTCTCTGGACTTAGTGATTCCTTAGGTGTTTTCTGTAGTTCTGTCTTAACAACAGTTAACTACTTCATCAGATACTTCTATGAAAGTCTTAATTTCTATATTAATCTCAAAAGATGACCTTTGGAAATGGGAGCTTTGGTTGACAATGATTTATTTTAAGTATGTCATTTCAAAATTATGAATTTTAAAGTTATTTTAAAAGGGGATATTGTGTTAACATTTTTGAAGGATTTTAAAATGTTTTGTGTTGCTACTGTGTCAAGTTCACATGAAGTACCTCAATTCTATTCACTCCCTTTCCATCTACCCTGGCATCTTCCCTCCAACAGATTCTTAAATATCTTGTTGAAGCTTTAGTGTGCAACAGCATATTCACATATACCCTTTGTCTACACATTTTTGCTTGCAAATATTCACTGTGAACATTGGTGTGTCATGAGGTCTCAGTTTTCTGCCGCTCTATCAATACGGAATCTTCACTGCCATTGTGCTGTGTGATGGAGGTCCTCTAGCTGTGTATCTATAGGACCTGCCCCTTCATACACTCCAGCAGTTCATAGATGGACTAAAGATTGGGGTGGACCAATATCCATTTATCAGTGAGTGCATATCCAATGACTTCTTTTTTGATAGGGTTACCTCACTAAGAATTATGTCCTCCAGATTCATCCATTTGCCCAAGAATTTCATAAATTCATTTTTTAAATAGCAGAATAGTATTCCATTGTTTAAATGTACCACGTTTTCTGTATCCATTCCTTTGTTGAGGGACATCTGGGTTCTTTCCAGCTTCTGGCTATTATAAACAAGGCTGCGATGAACATGAAAGGAGTTACAGAGACAAAGTTTAGAGCTAAGATGAAAGGATGGACCATACAGAGACTAACCCACCAGGGATCCATCCCATAATCAGTCACTGAACTCAGACACTATTGCATAGGACAGCAAGTGTTTACTGAAGGGACCCTGATATAGCAGACTCCCACAGAAGTGGATGCTCACAGTCATCTGTAAGCAGGAGCACGGGGCCCACATTGGAGAAGCTAGAGATAGAACCCCAGGCTCTGAAGGGGTCTGCAACCCTAGAAGAGGAACAACAATATGAACTAACCAGAACCCCCAGAACTCGTGTCTCTAGCTCCATGTATAGCTCCATGTATAGCCTAGTCAGCCATCGTTGGGAGGAGATGCCCCTTGGTAATGCAATCTTTATATGCCCCAATACAGGGGAACGCCAGGGCCAAGAAGTGGGAGTGGGTGGGCAGAGGAGCAGGGAGGGGGGAAGGGACTTTTGGGATAGCAATTGAAATGTAAATTAAGAAAAGATCAAATTAAAAATAGAAAAAAAAAAAAAAAAAAGATTGGGGTCGACCCAGTCACAGCTCTGCTCTCAGGAACCAGCCTCAGTTGTTTGATGGCTCTTGAGAACCAGAGGCCTGGATTTGCATGAAATTAGAGTATTAAGAGATGATGCAAATAGTTGCTAGCAGGTCACTTATTGCTATTCTGAAGCTGTCCTGGGAGACAACTTGCAGTTTCTCTCTCTCTTTCTCTCAAATGCCCCCTCTTTGAGTTCACCTCACACTTTTCTTGGTTACACACTTCTTTGTTATACTACAAATATATACCTTATATTTATATTTTTTATTTATACTTCTTTTATTATAGTACATAATCAAAAGCCTTTCCATTATTTTCCTCAAGCCCATTGAAAAACCCGATGTAGCTATGTTACCAGAAATCACAATGCACAAAGCCACAATTCAGTATCTGCTAAAGCAAGTTATAAATTAAACTTTAACTCTCTCTCTCTCAAAAAAAAAAAGAAAAGAAAAGACAAAAGAAAAAGAAGAAAAGAAAAAAGAAAAAACCCTCCAAATTACAGGTCAACTGGGCATAAATTTGTGGTTGCAAAATTTGCATTAAAACAGTTAGGTGCTAATCGATTCAGCATATTAATATTTTTAGCTTGTCTAAATTTCCAGAATCTCTTTCCAGTTTATTGAACACATCTAAATACCGATTTCAACAATGCTTTTCAATCTCTTTTCCATATGCAATATTAAGTCCTCTTGCAACTTCTCCAGGGCTCCTTCACAAACACAAATTTTACTTCTTAGACCTTGTACCCTAATTACCTTAGGCAGCCAATGCCAGGCGATCAAAACAGTACGTTCGAATCTTTTTGGGAAGGCCAGTAGGTTAGTTCACTAATCCAGTAGACCTAGCTATTTCTTCTTTGTATTTCCTATATACATCTCTATCCTTAGTGACCCAGGCTCAGTGTTCCTTTTCCTTGGGGCCTTCCATTCTCTTAACTACCAAAACTTAAAGATTTTCAAAAATATGTTATATGCCAAATATTTCCTGGTACAACTTAATCATCATGAGTTGGCTAAGATTTTCCATAGAAGAATTAAGACAGCCAGCCTCCACATCTAGAATTCCTTGTCCCATTATACCTGGGTTGACTGCTTGAATGGCCAGGGCAAGGGCAGTTTGTTCTTATTACTTCCCCAATAATGCCATCAATCCCTTTCCCAGATTTTTTTTAATGAAAGTTATATTTGAGGGAAAAAAAGGCAAAATAGACAAGCATAGAAGGAAAAGCAACTCCATATGTAGACTAGAAAATCAGACATTCACTATTCAGGAAACTGTGTCATGCAGCTCCATGTGGAACCATGTCAACCTGACACCCTATATCTGTAACTGAGAGTTATCTGAGCTGGACTCCTCTCTGACTCCTCTGGCTTCACACTCTCAAGGCCAACTCACAAGCAAGGCCCACAACCAGGACAGCTCTAGCATAAGGAAGGGAAATAGTAGGGCCAGATCTTTCAAGCTTATGTCCTCAGTGCCGGCTCACCTGAAACTCCCACACATGTGCAGGACCTGTTCTCCTGAGTACAGTCCTTGGCTAAGCATAGGATCATCTCTCTTGTTCTCATGCTCCTAGGCCAGGACACCCCTAATGCCCAGAAAATGGGTGGGCTAGTTCTATACAGCCCTCTTGCATCAGCCTGTATCTGGCCAGCAGCCCAGATGAGGATCATCTGCCTGGCCTTTGATGATAACATCCCCTGATGCTTTAGGGACACAGTCAAATACAGACATGGTCCCTAGTGGCAGCCCAGGCCATGACCCCAACATGGTCCTAGGTGGCATCACCAGCTACTTATATCAGGCTTTTCCTCATTAACCACATGTCTCTAGTTCTGCCTTACTTTATTGTCCCCTCATACTTCTGTTAATTTTCCATTTCTCCACCATTTCTGTATTCTTCTTAGTGTCACTCACAATCACTGAGTGTCTGGAGTCAGTTTTGGTATGGTCTCAATAGTTCTATGCCCCTTTCATGCATTACAGTGACAGGCAAAAGTCCTTTCAGATGTGGTCTGCTCCTCCCCCGGCCAGGTCTGTGCATGTCTGGTGGTAATTTCAGGCTAGCTCCCTGTCCAAGCACCATGAAACTGACTAGTGGTGTTCTCAGGCCTTTTTTGTTTGTTTGTTTGTTTTGGTTTGGTTTGTTTTGGTTTGGTTTGGTTTCAGGGAATGCAAGGTCACTGGTCATTCAGATGTCCATAGGTCAGAACACTGAAAATAGACATAGCCTCTCTCTTCTCTGCTACCTACTGATGTACATATGACATAGCAGCCACAACTGCAAAGCCTCTAGGGGTGGGTGAAATTTTTCTTTTTTTTTTTTTTTTTAATTGTTTCAGGTATTGTTTCTTTGTTTTATATAGTTTAAGTCTTTATTACTAGAAGTCATTAAACAGTTTTTCTTTGATCTATTCTGTTTAGAATTTGAATTGAATTTTATGACTGAACTACTTCTAAATGTAAATTGCTATAATTTTGTTTACTAGATTTTATATTTATAGTATTTTACTATAGTCTTAGTGTAGTTCCTCTTTCTGTCACACAGATTACAAAGATTAAAATAATTTTATTATAGACTTCTTGGAAACTATTGTTATATTTTTTTCCTGGCATATGAATATAATATTTTCTCTATCCCTAGTTGTCTTCTATCCCTAGTGTTCTTTGTACTCTACTGACAATTCTGCTAACTCTGAGTTACATTTGATTCACTAAGTTTTCCTTTTATTGTTTTAACTTTTATTGTTTATAACACTGCCCATGCTTTTTTTCTTAATTCTTTTAATATTGAGGAGTAAAATTTGGTGCTTTACCTGTTTCTTTGCTCTACTTGCTAATCCATTTAATTGAATAGCACAATTTTATTTGAAACTTTTTCCAAGCGAGCTGTCCTTACTCAAGGACTCAATCTTTTTGCATGGAAATTCTTGTCCCGTTCCTCTTACTGGTGACCTGTACAATGGACACCAAGTACTGTCTTCTTAATGCTGGCTTGAACCTTCTCTTCCTTCAAAAGTTCTTGCTGTCCTTCTACTTTGTGGAGGTAATCTCTCTTCCTCTCCCTCTCTCCCTCTTCCCTCCCCTTCTCCCTCCCTTTCACTCTTCCTCCCCATCCTCCTCCCTCCTCCCCCCTCTCTCTTTATCTCTCTCTCAGGATTGTTGAATTAGCAGAGTGGTTAAGAACATGTCTAGCAGGTGAGAATACCTATGTTTGATCTTCAGTAACAAGGAGAAACAAAAACAAAAACTAAACATAACTAGTGTAAGTTTTGAGCTTATCTACAAACTATATATATTCTCAATAGAAATAATTTTTCTAACATCAGCTACCACTTAAAGAGGTTTTCAGATTAAGAAGAGCTATCAATAGAAATTCTGAAAACAGTTTGTTTATGTAGAAGAGATTATGAAAATGTATAAAATATTTTAACTTATGACAAATGTATCTATAAAATTTGGTAAGTACATCTAAGAGACATTGCGCACTGCGTGGCTGGGAGCTATTTTTAACCTGGGAAGAGGATGCTTAGTTTCCACTCAGCAGGGAAAATAGCAACAGAAATAACAGCAAACTCCTACTGCTAATCTCTAGGCACACTTTATCTAGGATTACTTTTTAACAGTCAGAAATTGTTTAAATACCTAGGAAAGCAAATAATATCCCCCAGTGTCTGCCCAGGAAAGAAGTTTTCCAACCCTCTGGCCCCTCTTTAGTAATTGGAGACTTTTAGCAAATTTATTTATATTTACAAAATATTTCAGTTAAAGAGCACTGATTTACATAGTGCCCTTTTCTAAGCAGAAGCACAAGAGATCATATAGTAATTATTTTAAATTAATTTTATTTTTCAGTAAAGAAAGGAATGTAAGAATGACCTGTTGTTTGCTTAGATATAAAATGAGAATTATTTTTTTCATCGTTCCTCAATTGTTTGGCTTACACTACTATTTAACCAAAAAAAAAACAAAAACAAAAACAAAAAACAAAAAACAAAAAACCAAACTCAAATTAACACTCACTATTCTTTTTCCATAATGTATCAGATAACTGCCTTGTTGCCTTGTAAGTAACAATGGTTTGTATAGTAACTAACATAATTTGTTCTTTTGTAGGCAAATAACATTTTAATGGGAAAATAACTTATATAAACATCTTTAAGTTTAAATGTATGCTATTCCACCTCATAGACCATTTGTATACATATAAGATAATAACTACTAAAAGAAATAAAAGCAGAAATCTTTTCACTAAATCTTTTCACTAAATCAAAGAGTGGTGAAGAAAAGTCATGTGCATGGATATTTTACATAAACTTATAAACTTACATAAACTTTGATTTTTAACATAAACTTATAAATATTTTTCAAGATAATATATCCTTTTTACCAAGGAGAAAATATTATACCAAATGAAAGAATGCTCAAAAAAGAAATGGATGGAATGGAATATTAAACAGTATATTGACAGTATTTTGTAGCAGCAAATACAGAAAGATTGTACATTATGTTATTTTAGAATGCCTTTAAAATCACATTAGGATTCCAAATATGAATATGGCAAAGGACTTTGTAGTCAGAAATTATGCAGATAGGCTCTTAAAAAGATAACAGTGATTGGTATGATGCAATATCGGTATTATTGTGTCTGAAATGATCGAAATTAAAGTCAGAGATAAAAATACATTTGTTGATATAAATAGGCCAATGTTACAATCACAATAAAATTATAAAAAAAAAAAAACTTCAACCAACTTGCGAGCAAAATAGAGTGAGTTCAGTTTGAGTATGCTGTGTTTAAGATACTACCTGGATATCAGGTAGGCAGAGATTTTTCAAAGAGATAAGAAATATTGAACTACAACTACAATGTTCATAGTTAGAGGTTTGGTCAAGGGATGTAGATACACAAACATACACTCAAACACACACACACACACACACACACACACACACACATATNGAACTAATCATTCACTACAATTACAAGAGCTTGTAGGGCCAGTCTCATTCAAGTCTCCACAGTGTCTTAGTTACCTATGAATTTTAACGAACCCTCTATGTTGGCTACAACACAAATTCATGGTTCTCCCTCATTGTCCTGGGTCATTGGATCTTAAATAGCACTTCAGAAAGACAATTTTCAGTATTCATTGTTTCCTAAAATGGATTGGAATTTTCTTGACCCAATTATTTACTAAATCAACTGGAATATTCAGGTCACAATCTTAGGCATGTGGAATGCTCTAGCATTTCTTTGATGTACAAAATAACAATTATTCTATTAGTGCTTATAATGCAAACCAAAATGAGCAGTGTTTCATGGAGGTTATAGTCACAAGTTTGTGTTCACTAAAAATAACTTGTAAAAATAAAATAATATTAAATATTTTGCATACAAAACATACATTACTATTGTCTCAGGGAGCATAAAACTATATTTCTGCATTTAGTAACAACATGGAGTGGTGAAGAAAAGTCATGTGCATGGATAAAAACTGAATTTGCTGATTTACTTCCATCATATTATATAGAATCAAGACTTTTAGTAATTGCAAAGCACTAAATAATAAATAATTTATTTTAGTTTACAATTCAAAGCATAGCTCATTATCTTAGGTAAGTTAAGGCAGCAGGAGCTTGAGGTATCTGGTCACATTACATCCATAGTGTAAAACATAGAGAAAATTAATTTATGCACGCTAGTGCTCAGCCCTTTTTTTCTCCTCCTGTTTAATCTAGGACTCCTGAATAGGGAATAGTGCTACCTATAGTGAATGGGTCTTCCTGCCTCAACTAATGGAATCAACACGCCAACCCTTAATATGACCAGTGGCACAACTCCCAGATGATTTTAGATTTTATCAAGTCTGCAAGTGATACTTACCATTATAAGGTTGTATAAATGAATCTAAAGAAATAGTTCCACTTGGATAAAAGTGTCTCCATTGTTTAAAGATTCATTGAATTCCAAACTCTTGCAAGAATTAAACACGGTGAAAAGCTAATACATAGGAAAGATTGATTTTTCTTCTATATGATATATATTATAATGAGTTTTCCCTTAAAAGTTCCTATTATTATTAAATGTTGTATCTTTGAGATATATTGAATTCTTATAAGAAAAAATAAATAAAAAGAAAAAAAAAGAAATAGAAAAAAAAAAAAACAATTTTGAGCTGTAGGCATTGAATTTTCTTTCAGTAGAAAGACATGACATCAAATGGAAGGCTGTGGTTGTCATCCCATAGTCAAAAACTTTGACCCAGAATTTTCATGTCTGAAAGTACTCCAGGGACAAAAATGGAGAAGAGACAGAGGGAAAGGAGGTCCAGTGACCAACCCAAGTTGAGATTCAGCTGAAGGAGCGGTCCCAAGGCCTGACTCTATTACTGATTGTGATGGTTTATATATGCTTGGTTCAGGGAGTGGCACTATTAGAAGGTATGGTCCTGTTGGAGTAGGTTTGTCATTGTGGGTATGGACTTTAAGACACTCATCCTAGCTGCCTGGAAGTCAGTTTTCTCCTAGAAGCCTTCCGATGAAGATGTAGACCTCTAATCTCCTCCTGTATTATGCCTGCCTGGATGCTGCTATGTACTTGCCTTGATGATACTGGACTGAACTTCTGAACCTGTAATTAAATGTTGTCTTTATAAGACTTGCCTTGGTTATGGTGTCTTTTCATAGTAGTAAAACCCTAAGACACTGATCTTATGATGTAGTTACATACACAAGCCTAGCATGGCTGCTCTCCAACAAGCAGTTGAAAGATTCTGATGCAGATACTTTTTTTTTCAATTTTTTTATTAGATATTTTCTTAATTTACATTTCAAATGCTATCCTGAAAGTCCTCTCCCCCTCTCCCCTCCCTGCTCCCCTGCCCACCCACTCCCACTTCTTGGCCCTGGCGTTCCCCTGTATAGGGACATATAAAGATTGCAGTACCAAGGGGCCTCTCCTCCCAATGATGGCCGACTAGGCCGTCTTCTGCTACATATGGAGCTAGAGACACGAGTTCTGGGGGTTCTGGTTAGTTCATATTGTTGTTCCTCTTCTAGGGTTGCAGACCCTTTCAGCTCCTGGGGTTCTATCTCTAGCTGCTCCAATGTGGGCCCCGTACTCTCTCTTATGGATGACTGTAAGCATCCACTTCTGTGGGAGTCAGCTATATCAGGGTCCCTTCAGTAAACACTTGCTGTCCTATGCAATAGTGTCTGAATTTAGTGACTGATTATGGGATGGATCCCCGGTGGGTTAGTCTCTGTATGGTCCATCCTTTAATCTTAGCTCTAAACTTGATACTTATACCCAACAAATAAACTCAAGACAGAGACCCCTGTTGTTGATTTAGGGAAAGTCTGGAAGAAGTTGAGGAAGAGGGTGACTCCATAAAATGACCCGCAGCCTCAACAAACTTGGACCACTGAGATCTCTCAGACACCGAGTCAGCAACCATGCAGCATACACTAACTGGTCTGATGCCCCAACACATATAGAGCAGAAGAATACCTATCTGGCCTCAGCAAGAGAAGACTGTACTTAACCTTTAAGTGAATTTAGGTCCCAGGGAATTGCCAATATATCTTATTGGAATCAAAGATTGGATTTTAAAGAATTTTCAGCAAGTTGAGAACATTCAAATTTAATTTTTACCAAAGAAGAAATGTATGAGTATTTAGAATCTCAAACACCCCCAAATAATTAAGTTAAAAGGAACCAAGAGTATCTGGTGTTCATATAGAGAAAAAAAAGCCTGCATCCACAGAGAAATTGTAAAGACCTTCGCAAGACACATAGAGAAAACTGATATAGAAGCCAAGGAGGCAGAGCATAGGAGAAAAGAACTCGGTGCCAATACTTTTTTTTGTCTTAGATCTTTAGTTCTCCTGAATTGTTGGGTGGAATTTGTTGTTAAAGTGTCCTTGTCCCTAGTTTTTATTAAGTCAGTCCTGAAAAACTAATTACACCATCTCAACTATTATTAAACATTCTGATATTATTTTGATTCTTCTTCAGAATTTTCTTACATGAAGTTTTAACTTCATTTTGTGAAAAATAAAATACATTCAGCAAATTCAATATGAGCAATGTGTCCCAAATGATTTTATTTTGTGGCAAATTTATTGAAATATTTTAAAATATATGAAAAATATTTATCCCCTCCTTGGTAATTAGGTTTGTGCACATTTATATATTTTGTGAAGTGGTATGTAAAACTATACAGGAAATGTATACTGATCAAAATTAATTTTGGTGAATTTAAGACTGAATTCTGTTTCTTAACATGAAAGGAATTTTTTCTACTTTTTTCAGGTATCCTAGTGGCATCAGTCACATTTCTAGATAGACAGCAGAGAAGTCTAATAACTTTAAATGCTACTTAAAATAATCCTCCACAGAAGAGGCATTAGGATTTTAAAAAGAATTTTGAAGTGTGGAAGAAATAAAAATGACAATCCTTAAGTGATTTTTTTATAAAACAGGTAAGTGCTGAAGTAAAATCAAATGTTCTATTATGAGATTAGCCAAGGAGACTACATCATTATTGGATAGCTTTGGTTTTAGACCTGTTGAACATAATGTGATATATAGAAAATATAGAATTTTAAAGGAGTCAGTGAATTTTTAACATTGAACATATTTAAAATTGCCTGTATGAGACTGATGAAATCCATAGTGACAGAATTGATTTCAAATTAGTTCATTTTGAAAATAGAAATATTCATTATATCTTTATATTTCTTATAACATATTTATTAAAACCTGTAAAATCTATTTTACAGGTTATCTAATGCTTTGGGATACAGTAGATATATTTGTGGCTGCTCTACAGTCCTGAGTTCTTTAGTACTCAGTCACTTTCTCTCCTATTTTTAACGAGTGAGATTTTGACTTGTTAAATAAAACTTTAGCAACATGTAAGCGTGGCCTCACATGAATAGTTTTAAAAGGATCAACAAGTTATTTATGTATACTTTAGTCTTCAGAGTACCATGAAGAGGTTAGCTTATTAATGAATTCATAAATATTGTGCTATGTCCTTGAATGATTATAATAATACATCTCAGATTTTGCTCATAAAAAAGCCAATAGGGTTTTAAAAGTTATACAAGGGTGTATTTGAATTATCTTTATAGTTAGTCCATTTATAAACAGGTATGTAAAATCCTGGTAATCATTGCAGTATTTCATCCTACCAGGATTTTGCTTTAGATGTTTATTACTAAATACTTCAAGGTTATTAAAAAACAAAATACAACATAGAGGATTTCAAGATCTTTATCAGTTATTATATCACAGATGTATTTAATGCAATTATATCCCTACCCGATTCTTCTTTCTTTACCCATTCTTTCTATAGTTTATAGATAATACAACTAATACAGAAGAAAAAAAAACTCATTTCATAACCATAGGCATACATTTATCATATTTAAAAAGTAATAATTATCAACTATTAAATGAGTAATGATTCTTTTCCTTATATGCCTGTTCTTTTAAAATTATTATATTTTCTTTGCTTTCTTCCCTATTCCCTGCAACTTGAAAACTCAGATCCTTCAACCATCTATTACTTTTGGTTAATGTTTTTCCCTTGTTAGCTACTCTGCTTCATAGTAAGTCTTTGTTAAATAGAGAAAATGCATGTGGATTTATTTCTGTTAGTCTTGTGCTCTGTTCTTAGCTTTCAGTGGAGATAAGTGTCTTAAGGATAGGTTCAGGTTGGATATCATCTTCCCCAGAGTCTTTCATCCTTCTCCTGTAGAGTCGAAAAGTACACAAAGTTATTTGTCCAATAGTAACTCAAAAGAAATCAAATACCATCTTGCCTGTACTTTAATACAACTTCAGATTTTAAGTTATCTGATATCCTTTCATTCTTGCAAGCTTATCTGGTCAAAATGAGAATGAAGGAGGAGGGATTTTTAGCATCATTAGTATTTAAGGGAACACTGTAGTGCTATGTGACAAACAAACTCACCTCTTAAAAATAAGTCAGTAAGGGAAATCAATTTCATTTAATTAATTTTTCTGCAGCCACTCTCCAAACTTACATTAGAAATTCCACTCTTTCAACTTATTTTAATTGTATGAGTGTTTTGCTATCATGTTTGTCTGTGTAACTCACGCATGACTGGTGGAACCATCATAACAGATGGGTCAGTCTTAAACCACCATTTGGGTGCAGGAAGTCAAAGATGTCCCCTCACCAAAAAGGACTCAATATTCTTAACTGCTCAGTTATCCAATCTCTTTACTCATTTTAAAATGTAAAGTATCTTTAGGTTGGGTTATCCTTTAAGGGATTGGAACGTGGTAGAAATTTTGAAATATTGTCAACCAAAAGAAAAGAAACAAAGGAGCTTTGGAAACACATTTTTTTTGTGTGTGTGTGTGGCATCATACTGACTGATCTGTCATTAAGAATGACTGAGGCCTTCAGACTCCTTCATTAAAAACAGCAAAAGTAGAATATAATGCAACAGTCTTATTAGATATGGTCCCAATAGCAAAACTGTAAATGAATGTGAAAGCAATTAAAACCAAAATTATGCTTGAGTGAAGTGAAAGAATCAGTCCCAGGCTAGACCAGGTTAGATGTATCTCTAATAAGAGGAAGCAGAGCCAGGGCTCCGGAGCTGCTCATCCCAGAAAAAGGCAGAATGAAATGTCAGCCATCTTCCTGGAAAGCACATCTGTTCTGTGTATGCAGTTTGCTATTGCTGATCAACCCTGATTATGCAAAATATATCTGATCCATTCATCAGGCCACCCAAGTAAAGAAAACAGTTTTCTTCTGAAATGCTATTCTGTAAGTTTGGATTAAGTGTGGATTATCATGTTTTACCTTCTTAGGAAAATGTTGATGGACTCCTCTGGGCTGCTACAAAAGGGAAGAGCCATTTTGCGTCTGATCTATTCTTTAAATGTAAAACCAGTTCAAGACCAGTGTCAAACTATCTGGGGGAAAATGGTCACATCAAAGACTATGCTTGTCTTAAATATATACATGTGGTCCAATCGGTGTAGTTTGTGCAGTGCAGTTGAGTTCAGTATCTTACATTTATTTTAAATTTATTTTAATTTTGTATCTTACATTTATTTTAAAACAACTACAACTGGCTGAACTGATTTGAATGCCACTGCATTGGCTGACCTGCACTCATGGAAGTTCTGTCCCTTCTTGACTCCCTTTGCACAGATCTAAAGTATCCTCATTTTTTTTTTTTTTTTTCTTGTCTGTCTCCTGTGAGTTGTACATATTCTATCTCTGACTTATTCTGTCAAAGCTTTCTACAATTGTCCCTTTTTTGGCCTTTGAAATAGAGTCACTTTAAAACTTCCTTCTACAAACCAACTTCACCTTCATTGCTCAAGATTAGTGGTGTATACTAAGGATGAGTTTGATTCCAGACAGAAGATTTAAACTTGTATGTTGTGTCTGCATTCCACCAGGATCACAGAGACCAAGTCTTTGGATGTGAAACCTTGCCACCATAACAGTCATGATACTGGTTTATGATTCCTCTTCAAATATATACATGTATATACTCAGTTCCATGAGTGTAGATTAGTTGACTTCAGCCAATGCAGTGCCATTCATTTCAGTTCATATATATATATATATATATATATATATATATATATATATATATATATATATACTCAAGCTGTTTTGTCTGTGTAATAATACATGCATGTGTTTGCAGGGATGACCTTTTGCTATTGAATAACAACTTGTTGTGTCCCTCCCTGTGGTAGACTTTTAAACTTGTGGATGTTTTGTTTAGGGCTGAGGCCTGGTAGTCTCTGTCCCATCCATTTTCACATTCGTATTGTTCCTGTTTTACTCAGTAGTAGGTGGTCACAGATCATGTTGCTAAGAATTTATAAGTTTAACTTCTAGAACTCTTAGAAGACATAGTCTTCCATTGCTCCCTACCCTCTGGCTCTTCTACTCTTTCTGTCCTAAGTGTGGTAGTGATTTGTAGATGCATCCACTGTCACAGGGCTCCACAGCTCTGCACTTTGAGTAGCTGTAGTTTTCTGTAATGCTTTTCATCTGTTGCAAGAAGAGTTCTTGGTGACAGAGTACAAATATACTGTATATAAAAACAAATACTTAGAGAGGTTTAGGGATTATGCTGGTTTAGTATATTGGTAGCTACAGATTTTCCTCTAAAATTATTTATTTCACTAGCCTTGGGTAATTGGATAGTTTTTCAGTAGCATGATTAACCATGTTGAATCTGTCTTAAGTACAATTAGAGATCTGTTGGTTATCACTAAAGTAAGTATGCCGTGAGTTACATTTTTCAATTAAACAATTCTTATACCCACTTACCTTACCTTTTCAGTGTTTAAATGCAATTTTTTAAATAACTATGGCCTACTTTCTTACTAGGCTTTGATGATTATTTGCTTTGGACAATAATTTTTTTCATTGTACTTGTTTTATCTGAGATAAATACCCTATTATGTAATGAGAAAATGATAAAACTGAAGCAAATATTACCAGGGAAGGACATGACAAGCTTTGCTCTGTAAAAGTAGAAAATGGGGAGAGCAATCAGACTGATGATAAGTTTAGCCAAGGGTGATAATCCCCATTTCATCAACTACATTTAAACAACTGAGTTTCCCATTTCCTCCAAAGCACTTTGCACATGTCACAGCACAAATTAGTGAAGTCTAAATTTCAGCTTAAGGCTCTATGTGTCATTTAATAGCATACATTTGCTAACTGTAGCCAAAAAGCAGGCTTCCATCAGGGACTCTGAAACTCCTCATTTAAATAAGAATGGGAAGTTAATTGTGTTACAGATATTCTGGTCTCCCCAAGGAGTTCATTAAGCATGCTGAACATGCTGAGATTATAAGTTAACTGTCACTTCTGAGAAATTGCTAAAATTCTACTTTAGATACAACACCGTTGGCAATAACAAGCATAATTTAATGCACACATTGCTCAGCATCTGAGGCGAACTTCCATTGAAATTGTATCCTCTCTGATTCCCAAATTCGTGTCTAAACACTTATGTACTTAATACCTGAGAATTAACCAATCCAACAGTATTTCAATCCACTGGCTCCTCATCCCTACGCTGCTGAATAATGTACATGCAGGTTTTAGTTACTTAAAACAATTTGTGACACCTTGGAGCTTGTCTCCTTTACAGAAATGAGAATAAAGATGAGGTTAAAAAACTGGCAGAGAATAAAGACAGACTCGGAAATCAATAAAATTCAAAATCCACATTAATATATATATTAGTATAGATGTTTGTGTTTATATAATATATTATTACAATGCTAAATATTTAAAAAAGTCATAAAGCTAGAGATAAGGACTGAGAATTTCAGTTTCTTTTATAAAGTGATGAATCATATGGTACTACACCACATATCTCTAAATCTCATGGTAAAAATATCTTCTGATTTATAAAATGCCTTATCCAGTGAGAATTAGAACATATATATTTGTTAAGTGGCTCAAGGTTCAAAGTGCTTGCTGCCCAAGTATGACTACCAGAGTTCAGAACTCCAGCACAAGAAGTGCTAGGTGAATATGCTGCCCTAACTCTCAGTCAAGCATCAGAAAGATTCCCAGAAGACACTGACTAATGATGAGATTTAGCTATATTTCTAAGATCCTATCATCCATGAACAATGAAAAATAGGAATGGGTTGTGATTGATGGCATCAGAATGGGTCTTACCATCAACATGTATACATGCTCATACATACTTGTGGTCACAGACATGCAAACATGTACAGAGGCACAGAACAAATGAAAAATTGAGAAGAAAAAAAAGTAAAGTTTTTTGATTCTATGCATTTAAATATATTTTACCTAATTATAAAGGGTACACTCATAAAGTTATAACAAAAATTATGTTTTTTACAACTTTTTCAGCTTGTTTTCTCTGGCATAACCAAGAGTGTCTCTGATTTATATGACTATCATATTCAGAAGTAACATTAAGAAGTAATATATATTTACCAATCTAATTAAATTATCTAAGATTATGGCATAAGGTTAGGATGTAGAAGAAAAACATGAAGTTATTATGCTAAGTAGTGATTCCTACAGGGGAGACTTCAATGCATGAGTGAATACAGTAACAGAAAGGAAAACTGCAGCAGAGGAAGTTACTAGAGATTCAAACAGCTGTTTGAGATAATGGAGATCTGCTAGCTTTCAGTCTCTGTTACATAATGCCTTTATTTATAGGAGAAAAATTAACTTTGCCCCATTGTTTTGGAGCTTTCCTCTTACGATCATCTTGCCTTAAGTTTTAGGCCAGTGACAAGGGACATTAGTGTGGCATGTCTGTTGTAGAGTTGGCTGCTTACCTCAAGGTAGCCAAAATGGACAGAATCAAACAGATTGTTAATGGCGCCTTCATAGATATAACTCAAATGACCTAACATTTTTCACTCTGGCCTTCTAAAGGTTCTACCATCTCTCCATAGCACCAAGGATTTGTGATCAAGAATTAACACATGGACCTTTAACAGAGTTTCACAATCTAGTGTAAGACAAAATACTGTAGTTTTCTTAAATTGATGATCACTGACTTCCTCTGTGACTTTTTATTTATTTCATGTGTTATTAAATACTAGTTTATTAAGAAATATCTAAAAGCAACTCATGTGTTCACTTATAAAGGTACTTATTTTAAAAAATAGACATTGTTTTGATTAAAATATGATTCATTGTTCTGTGTAGCTATGCAACATTTTCATTATTTTCTCATTTTGGATTATAATTATATATATATATATATATATATATATATATATATATATATATATATATATATTTTGTGTTATGAGACACAAACTAAATTTAAATTTGCTTAGTTTGGGGGATTATATTAAGTTCTCCTTCAACTAAAATTACCATAGGATTATTGATTAAAATAGAATTATTTAAACATATTTGCATAGAGCCAGATAATTAACTATGAGTTTCTCTAATCAATAGTGATAGTTGAACCTTTTTATATTTGTTGAATACATATTTGTTTATTCTATGATTTTCATTCTTCTTACTTTTATCTACTTAAATGTTTTGTATTTTCCTTTTAATTTCAGTATTCTTACTATATGTGTAAATTCACATTTCCATTATCACATTTCCATTATCACATTTCCATTATCACATTTCCATTATCCATAGATGTAGAATCTGTAACAAAAAAGATTATTCTAAAATATCTCTGTTATAACTGTATTATTTATTTTATTTGGAGCAAGTTTTTCATCATGCTATACAAAATGTGTTGCTTCAGATAATTTAGTATTTAAGTAAATTATTTGCTCTAATCACGCCTTGCCTAGAAAACACAAACATCTGCCTACTTAATATTTTTTCACAAAAGAAAAAAATGTGAAAAAAATCTAATCCCACATAACAGATGCTCATGAAAACAAAAGAATGAAATGCAGTAGAAGGAGCTGTATCTTTAAAAATATTCTATTAAATTGTCTCAGATGGAAACTGGCTTCCATGAGATATATAATCATGGACTGGTATTTATTCTTTATATATATAATGTATTTTTATTTGTTCACTTTACATCCCACTCACTGACTCTGACCCAGTCACTCTCCTCTCACAATAGTGCCCCCATCCCCTCTTTTCCTCCTCTGAGCATGTGGGAGACATCCTGGGTTTACCCCAACCCTGGCACATTGTTTCTGTTGGGCAATGTGCATCCTATTTCACTGATCCCAGACAAGGCAGCCCAGCTAGAAGAATATATCCCAAGGACAGGTTATGGATTTTAGGATAGCCCCTGCTCCAGGTTTTCAGAACCCAAATGAAGACCAAGCTACATATCAGCCACTTATGTACATGGAGGTATAGGTCCAGTCCATATATACTCATTGGTTGGTAGTTCAGTCTCTGAGAGTCTCAAGTGTCTAGGTTAGTTGACTCTGTTGGTCTTCTGTTGAGTTCTTATCCCCATTGTGCCCTCTATTCTTCCCCCTATCCTTGCATAAGAGTCCTCAAGCAACTTTTATTGTTTGGTTGTAGATGTCCGCTTCTGTATGAATTAGGTAATGTGTTAAACCTCTCAATGGACAGCCATGCTTGACTCCTGTCTGCAAACAGATTATTATTAATAGTGTCAGGGATTAGTGCTTGCCTATGGAATGGGACTGAAGTTGGGCTGGTTAACAAATGAATTTTCAACAAGGGTAACTACTGTTGTGTGAAATGGTCTTGGCAGTTTCAACATACTATCAGTTTCCATCTTTCTCACACAGGGTGACAAACAGGAACTAATAACTGTAAAAAACTGAGACAGAATTGATTAACAAGAATGAATTTATGTAAGCACAATTTCTTATATTGTAACTGGTAGAAAACAAAAAAGATAGCAAATTTTCTTTTTTTTTTCTTCCATTTTTTTATTAGATATTTTCTTAATTTACATTTCAAATGCTATTCCAAAAGTTCCCTCCCCCCTCCCTGCTCCCCTGTCCACCCACTCCCACTTCTTGGCCCTGGCGTTCCCCTGTATTGGGGCATATAAAGATTGCAGTACCAAGGGGCCTCTCTTCCCAATGATGACCGACTAGGCCATCTTCTGCTACATATGGAGCTAGAGACAGGAGTTCTGGGGGTTCTGGTTAGTTCATATTGTTGATCCTCTTCTAGGGTTGGAGACCCCTTCAGCTCCTGGGGTTCTATCTCTAGCTTCTCCATTGTGGGCCCTGTGTTCCCTCTTATAGATGAGCATCCACTTCTGTACGAGAAAGCTATATCAGGGTCCCTTAAGTAGGCACTAGCTGTCCTATGCCATAGTGTCTGAGTTTAATGACTGATCATGGGATGGATCCCCCGTGGTGGGGTAGTCTCTGTATGGTCCATCCTTTCATCTTAGTTCTAAACTTTGTCTCTGTAACTCCTTTCATGGGTATTTTGTTTCCTCTTCACAGGAGGAATGAAGTATCCCCGAGCTGGTCTTTCTTCTTGATGTTCTTGTGTTTTGCAAATTGTATCTTGGATACTCTAAGTTTCTGGGCTAATATCCATTTATCAGTGAGTGCATACCCAATGACTTCTTTTGTGATTGGGTTACCTCACTAAGGATTATATCCTCCAGATACATCCATTTGCCCCAAAGTTTTATAAATTCATTTTTTAATAGCAGAATAGTACTCCATTGTGTAGATGTACCACATTTTCTGTATCCATTCTTCTGTTGAGGGACATCTGGGTTCTTTCCAGCTTCTGGCTATTATAAATAAAGCTGCTATGAACATAGTGGAACATATGTCCTTTTTACCAGTTGGAACATCTTCTGGGTATATGCCCAGGAGAGGTATTGCTGGATCCTCTGGTAGTACTATGTCCAATTTTCTGAGATAACGCCAGACTGACTTCCAGAGTGGTTGTACAAGCTTGCATTCGCACCAGCAATGGAGGAGTGTTCCTCTTTCTCCACATCCTCGCCAGCATCTGTTGTCCCCTGAATTTTTTTTTAAAGATTTATTTTATTTATTATATGTAAGTACACTGTAGCTGTCTTCAGACACTCCAGAAGAGGGCACCAGATCTCGTTACGGATGGTTGTGAGCCACCATGTGGATGCTGGAATTTGAACTCATCACCTTCAGAAGAGCAGTCAGGTGCTCTTACCCGCTGAACCATTCTGACTGGTGTGAGGTGGAATCTCAGGGTTGTTTTGATTTGCATTTCCCTGATGATTAATGATGTTGAACATTTTTTCAGATGTTTCTCAGACATTCGGAATTCCTCAGTTGAGAATTCTTTGTTTAGCTCTGTACCCCATTTTTAATGGGGTTATGCATTTTTCTGGAGTGCAGATTCTTTAGCTCTTTGTAGATGTTGGATATTAATCCCCTATCAGATAGCAAGTTTTCTAACCAAACCACACCATAAAATTGTATGACCAAAAGGCCATTTGAATTAAAAAAAAAACTTATCTCCAAAATAAATATGTAATTAATATATTCTTATTTTTCTAGGTACATGTATATTTAAAATTAACTTATTACATTTGAATAAGAGTCAAATTTTACATTTTATTGTTGCAGCCATAAGAATTTACACATTTAATCTATGCAGTCATTTGAATTCTTTATTAACTTTTAATACTCTTAATTTTAAGATATACATTTCATTGTATTTTTATGACTTAGCGTCTTTAATCTAGATGTGAATGTCTGAATTTTGTGTGTATATGTGTAAATGCATGTCAAAATAACCCATATTTAGTGTAGCATTTTGCAAAACAAGAAACTTCATTTTGCAAAAATAAGTGGTAGTTTAACGGATATCAATATGCTCCTGTCTTGTTTCCATGAATATTTTTAGGAACATAGTTTGAGTATATTTATGCTTTCAAATTCATTTTACAACAGTTGTGTAGAAATTAATATCACATAAAAAACAAATGTTAAAGCTAAGCTTGTTTACCATCATTAAGACAAACAAAATTAAATTTCATTCACAGACACATACCTGCACAAATGTAAATGTTCTTAAAGCAGTTTCTAAATATTCATCAATCAACGTTTACTATGTATCTTTGTACCATATATCCCATGCATAGTTTAAACAATTGATGGCTTATAGCACACACACACACACACACACACACACACCCCACTCAACACAGACAATAGTACACTTTTTCACATGCAGAGATGTACTACACATATTACATAACTCTCAGGACTTTTATTTTAACAAGCCATGACATTAAAACACACAAGTTATTACAACATAACATGTCTGACAGTAATCTGTTTTTAAATTAAATAATAGTTGAAATATTTAAGTTCTCTTTTCTTATATATAAAATAAACCTGCTGCAATTTCCAAAGCACCTCAAATTGATGAGAAGTTTGAAATGATTTTGGAATGAAGCTAAAAACCTCCTAGTGATATATATATATATATATATATATATATATATATATTGATTGATTGGTTTAGATTGTGTTAAGGGCTTAGAAGGGTTTTCAGGAAGGGTAAAATATATAGTAGCAGAGCCTGCTAAAACCATATAGAAATATTTCAGTATTTCAATAGAAATAACAAATGATCATTTATTCTTAAGTTATTTATATATTATTTTAATTAGTTATTTTTGCATCTGTGAAAGAGATGTGTATATCTGTGTATTAACTTCATGTGTGTATGTTTGTGACTGTAAACATGGTTTATCTCGAGCACTTTTGGAACTCAGAAGACAAGCTGAGGTCATTGTACAGCTTGCAACTCGTCTTTTCAGACAAGCTCTCTCTTGTGGCTGACTGCTGCATGTGGCCAGGCCAGTGGGTCTATCTTGTCCCTGCATATCATCTTCCTGTAGTTACCTGCTGGTATTATAGATACATGGTCCACTGTTTCCATCATTTAAATATGTTCAAGCTATTTGAACTTAGGTTGCCAAACATAGCCAGTAAATGTCTGAAACATTCCTAAGAACTGAATGAGTTTGAATAACAATGATAATTTTAAATATTTATAAAACAGGGTTCATCCCAGAATGTGTTAGTTCGCAGAAATGAATATACTAAATAATTACATAAGGGATGTTCAAAAAAAAAAAAAAAAAAAGATTTGGTTGTAATTAAATTAAGATGTGGGGCTTGGAAGAAAATCCTGTCTTCATAGTGATTATCTTGGAAAACACAGAAACTCAACTTTGTTACAGAGAACCAATAAAATAAATCAAGGCATTGTGGCACACATTTCTAGACCTAACAGGTAAAGACATGTGAGAATGCAGACATGCTATCCCACTAGTTACCTCCAAGGGCATAAGGAAACTGAGATCTTGCCTTTAACATAATATAAGGTAGTTGAGCAATATCATTACAGGATTTGATGTTTTTCTCTGGCCCCCACATAGACAAACAAACACATGTGTGTATGTGAATCATCACACACATGAGCGCTGATGAGAACGTGTGGATAGGTAGACTACTTATCCTATAACTGAACATTAGCAACATATGCTTCAAGTAGATCAAAACATTATAGCTACATTAATGTGACTCTATTCAGGCTCTGAACACTCAAAGCAGGTTATTAAATTCTGATTTTTCCCATGGCCATTCTCTTAAATAAATGTCAATATATCATCTTGTGCATGTCAAATTGTGATAGGAGCAACACATTCTTTCAAGTGTTATATCTTTAACACAGAGTATTCCACTTCTGTTGATGTGGACACTATAGCTAAGAAATTAATTTTATGAAAGCACAATTCATATTTCTCATGGAAGATTTACATACAACTTCTTATTTTTACAATGTATTACTAAGGCCCTGTAGTGCTTCCAATAACCTCACTTTCGCGGATTCTCTCTGCCTTGGATATGTCTCAAAATTCCACTGTACCTTTCTACTTGAAACAATATGGTAAGTCTGGAAATCCAGGCAAGTGTGAGAACCTGATTTTCACAACTCTACAGATATAGAAGGTACTTTTACATTTCACTCTTCTATTTTACAATTAGTTATTATTGGTGAAATAATTCCAGAAGTAACAGATAAGAAAGTGTAGGATATAATTCTATAAAGATGCCTTGAATGCTGCCCCAAAATGAGCCTGTGGGAAAATAATTTTTATTACCTTTAGAAAATAGTATTTTTAATATTTAAATTATTATTGTGGGTGGGGATATTGTTATTGTAACTATCTCATTACCTAGTTGCCAGATTCTTTATCTAAGCATTAATTATCCATAAAAGTTCATGCAAAATCTGAAATTTTAAAATAACAGTATTCTTTTTGGATGACATTTTAAAAAGGATATGTTCACTTTAATTTCTGAGTGTACTTAACACAAATATTTTCTCTCTTATTTCTCATAATGTCAGTTTTCTAATTAAGATTTTTGTTTACCATCTGTTCTTGTTTTACTAGGTCTGTTAGAGAATTAAAATGTATCCTAATGGACATTTTTTAAGCACCAAATCTTTTATTCTCTGGCACCATAAACAAAAATCAATAAGTGAAGAAAACATGACTATTGATTCTAGATTTATCACAATAACAATATTTTACGGTTTATGTCTTTCTCCTAAAAATTATATGTGCAACATTTTCAATAGCTACTTTCAAGTCATGCATCTTACGTTACAGTCAAATACCTTAAGTCAGCGAAATTTTGCCCAGTGCATTTGAAGTGATTTGCTCCTTGTATGCTTACAAATACAGACCATGAAATTCAACTTTGATTTTTTTCTGTCAAACCCTGTTACTCAATAATAAAGCAGACATTCCTGATATTTTTGTATACTATATTTATCTAAATAACTGACTCTGATTTTTACCTATGTAACCTAATTGGAAGTTAAATGGATTAAGAGCAATTATAACCATGGATATATATCATAGAGTGTCTCACTAATAGGTTATCTAATAGCTCAATAGTAGTAGTAATGTGTACATTCAAAATATGTGGACCTATTGAACACTGTGATTTAAAGTAATAGAGAAAGTTGCATAACATTGTGTTCTGTTCTGTTGTTCATTTTTCAAGTGTTTAGTGATATTTCAAGAATGGTTTATATGTTTCCTCAGTACCCTGCAATGTTTAGGGAAAGTATATTGATTGTATCTGAGATGAAAGTGTTCAGTTATTTTGTCTTCATTTCTGTTCACACCCTATTCCCTCTCAAAAGTGCTATTTTAAGGTGGTTTCTTGCCATTATATCTCACATTTAAGTGTATGTTATAGCTTCAATAGAAAAACATTATTCACCTATGTATGCTTTAACCTGACACTACCTGGAATGCTAGCAACTAGAAGTAGGACATCCCAGAGTCAGAGGATAGAACAAACACACTGCCAAAAAAAAGTTAATGAAATGATTCCTAGACTATTTTGTTTAATGCATAGATTTTACCTAGTCGAGATAGGGGCATCATCCAGCAAGTGATTGGTGAATATGTAGAGACCCATAGCCAAATACTAGAAAGAGAGACGAGAGAATCCCATAGAAGATGAGGAGGAAGAATTGTATGAGTCAGAGGGGAAAAGGACATCAACAGAACATACCCAAAGACCAACAAAACTGTGCCCATAGAGGCTAACAGAGACTGAAGAGACAAACCCAGGCACTGTATGTGCCTGAGCAAGGTCCTCTGCACATACTTATGTTTGCTTGGCTTGGTGTTCCTATGAGATTCTCAAGAGTAGGGTTGTTGGTGTCTTTGACTGTGTTTTTCGGCACTTGGTACCCACTAGGTTGCCTCTTCCAGCCTTGATGTGAGGGTTTGTGCATATTCCTATTGTAACTTAGTAGATCATATTTTGTAGATGTTCCTGGGAAGATGGAAATTATTTGAAATAAAATGAAGGAAAAGTAAAACTGGAGGAGACGGAACTTAGGAGGAGGGACTGAGAAGACAGAGGGAGGGGACACTGTTGTCGGGATGTAATATATAAAGAAAAATAAGTAAAAAAATTGAAACAAAATTTACATTGTATATATAAAATCTGTATCACGCTTATAATTTTCCCATATAAGTAATCAATATCTCATCTATCATCTATCTATCTATCTATCTATCTATCTATCTATCTATCTATCTTTTTTCTTTCTATCTTTCTTTCTATCTATCTATCATCTATCTATCTATCTATCTATCTATCTATCTATCTATCTATCAATCATCTATTTATCTAACATGTATCTATCTATATACTTAGAAAACACTTGAAACTTTATTTAGTATAAATAAAAGTAAAATATTTATTTTTTATTCTAGCAGTCTTATTAATATTCTAGTGTGTCCAAAATGTATATGCTTAGTAATAAAGACTGATGAACATTATATACATATATCATTCTTAGAGAGAAAAAAAAACAGTTTATCTGGCTTATGCATGTCATAAACCACCATTAAGGAAATCAGATCAATACCTTATTGCAGGAACCTGTAATTAGAAATAATGGAAGAGATCTAACTCTTAGGTCCCTCTGTGGTTTACTCTCTTTTTCATGATTAGGTTATTTCCTTATCCAGCTCAGGTACACCTGCCTAAGATGGTACTATGCACAGTCATCATTTCCATATTAATTATCCTTTCCAAATTAATTATACAAGATGACAATGTTCATCACATGCCCACAGTCAAAACTGGCCTAGAAAATTCTTTATTGAGGCTAGGTCTTCCCATGTGACTGTAGCTAATAGTCATTTGATGACACAAACTGACAAAGACATCCTGCAATGATCACATTCCAGCAACGAAGCAGATTTGCTTTCTTTGCATAGTTTGCATATCGTGATACAATGTTTAAAATGTATAATCTTATAAATATAACATAGAATTAATTGCTTATTATGGTCTTTTTCTCACTTTATAATACATATTGGGATCTTATACATAACTGGACTATTTAACATTTTGATGTAAACAACTTATTTCCTCCTATGTACACCTATGGAAATAACTATCTATGTATTAATAATTTGTCATGTTTTATATCATATTTATATAAATATGTACATGGCTTATTCATTTCATTTAGCCTTGTCCTGTTCATCATTATCTATACTGTGACAAATGGAAGAATTTTTTTCCTGCAAAAGTGATAGGCTATTAAAAAATCTATTAGCATATATTTTATTAGGTGAAGGTAAAGCCTTTCCAGCTAAAGACATAACACACTTTGGAATTGGGGCATAGAATCTTTAAACAATATATCAACTGAGTACCTCCCTCCCTGAGGAACAGTTTTCCCAATATTAGAGTATACTAACAAATTATCAAAGGAGGACAGTTCTCAATAGTCCTACCCACCTTGAACAAAACAATGCCAATAGATAATAATGATGTTGAAGGACAAAAACCTCTTATACCCTACCTTAGATGTAGAGCTATAGGTAAATACCTTCTGATAGTGGAGTCCTTGTCTTCCCCATAGGTAAGCTCTTTAAATGATTATTCCCTACCAAGTAGTAAATCCTAAGTATATACAAAGAAACAACACAAAGTAAACTTAAATAATTGTACTTATATATGTGAATGCACTATAACTAGCAATGATAATTTTAAAAACGAAGCCATCTATTTGAAAGGCGATAGTCAAGAGAGTTCTAGGAAGGACAAGGATGACAGAAATAAATTATGCAATTTATAAGATTAGAATAATATTTCAAATATTATATATTGAAAGGAAAACCATTAGCTTGATTTAGTGTCTTTGTCACTGTACATAATATGTTAATGAACATTCAAGTGTAAGCATCTAGATATCTATTATAGATCATAATTTTAACAAGTCCTCAGTTCTACCTGTCCCAAGCAATTTACACATGTGGTTACAGATATTCATATAGATATGCCAAATATAGTGTATCATCAAAGTATAATGAGGAAGATGATAGTAGAGTTGATTATTAAAAGGTATGTTGCAAAAAATTAGCTTTATCTTCACAATTCAATTAGATATGTCCTAGAGTTGATTCAGGTCATTCTCATCTACAACTTGCTCTTTCTCTATCCACTCTCACAAGTTAACTTAAATCTCATTGTAATAGGAAAATAGCCCTCACATGCCACATTGTCTGTCTGTAAGTATAGTTTGTCATATAAAGAACTATATTGACACTTTATCCAACAGGTATAAAGATTGTACATTCTTATAATAAACACACATTAACTGAAGGTTCAAGTCTTTCTCTCTTCTTTGGGGGCTAGAAAATAGACTCTCCTAGTAACTCTCCTAGATATGTTGAGTATTCAGCCTGATTAATGCTTTTGACTGTACTTAGATTCAGAAAGAAAACTTAATGACATTTCCCATACAGTGTATATGATTGCAGCACAATAAAAAACAACATACTTTAAAAGGTTTTTGTTTCTCATAGTGTGATGTCACAAGGGTAATTATCGTCAGGAAAGTTGCTCACAGAACAGTCATGTCACTGTAAAAATGACAATTCAATCACTGGCAGAAAAATTATAATACAGAAAATATGAATAAAATAATTTCAATAATAAACACAACATTTAAACTTGTTATGTAATATCTTCTATTCTAATAAGCAACAAACTGTTTTGAAATATGTGTATTTTTATAGGATAATTGCTTAAAATTGGTGTACTGTATTGTAAAACAAACTCACTAAATTATTTGATTTTTGCTAGATTTGAATGATTAAATTCACATGGAAATGTTACATTAATCCTATAACAAATAACTTACATGTCATTATGGCTGTAATATTTAGGAAGCTTTTCTATTTCAAGTATTTTACACATGCTGTTCAATGGTATATGTTTTATTATTATTATTTAAAAACTTTTGTTGAGTGCAAATCCTTATTTTGAAAGATGAAATAAAATTATAAGTTACAGAAGACATCTTCAATATCTAATCGAGTCATATCCCAGAGAAAGGAAGAATGAATATTGAGCCAATAGGGAAAATAATTGTAGTTTGTGAGACTTGGATGGGAATAAACAAACAGAAATGATAAAATCCATGAGCATATAAAGTATATTGGTAATTGATTTGAACAAAATGATTAAACATGAAATACCATCATAAGATTTCTAAAAGATATCCGGGCGTGTTGGTGCATGCCTTTAATCCTAGCACTTGGGAGGCAGAGGCAGGCAGATTTCTGAGTTTGAGGCCAGCCTGGTCTACAAAGTGAGTTCCAGGACAGCCGGGGCTACACAGAGAAACCCTGTCTCGAAAAAAATAAAAATAAAATTAAAAATAAAATAAAATAAAATAAACAAACAAACAAAAAAGATTCCTAAAAGATTTCCCAAGAATCAAGAAAGTATATTGCCTACAAAAATCCTACAGAAAGTCAACAATAGTACAAAGCACAAGAATATTGTGGCTAATGTGGGTATTAGTGAATATAACGTAATCAGAGAAAACTAGGTCAGAGGGATAATTTCAGGACAATGAACAATGATCTTTGTTTTAGTGTGATTGGAGAACTTTGTATCAATAAGAACAGGACACAAGTTGCGTCACAGCATACTTCCTATGCCTAAATGACAGGACATAGTTCAACACAATATACTTTCTTTTAACCATTCTGTAAATGAAATATATTTCACTGTTACTACTATACTGTTTTCAATGGTTTTCCTTCATGTGTTTAATATTTTAAATGGCTAACATTTCTTTTCTATTATTTTAATTACTTTATGCATTTGTTATATTACCTTAATTAATTCATAAAATACTTAGTATGCAGCAGTGGTTAATTTTTACTGCAGTGGTTAGATTGCACCAAACGTACATTCTGACATCTCACTCATTGAGCTGCACCTGTTTTTCTTAGCCAGCCGTAACTATCTAGCAGTGCCATGTGTTCACTTATGACCTTTCCAAATGTTACAGACTGGACATCTGCTTATATGCTATATAAACCCAGCTGCAAGTTTCAAATCTGAAACTACAGCTGAAAATTAATGAAGTAATGATATGAATACTTCTAAATACCAATGATATTTCTACTATAAAATAATAAGTACTAGTCAGACAAAGAAACATAAGTTTGATTTTGAACCTCAAAATATATATTTTTGATCAGACCAAATTTTAACAATGATTCTTCAGTCAGTTCATTTATATTACTAAAGACTACAATAGAAGGAACTAGAGGAAATTGTTATTACACATATATTATTAAAGTATAAAATAAACTATTATGATAGTATAATATGTTACTGGAACATAATTTGTTTGCACTTTACCACTAATCAGAAACTTTCAAAATTTTAGAAGCTAGCAATAACTTGAAGTTTCTTATATTAGTGACAAATGACCTAAATCAAACATACTTGTGATGCATATTCATAAAGCAATTTTATACTAATATTTCTGACCACTAGGGAACTCTTGATATAATTATGTTAATTCACAATATGTTACCCAATGTTCTCACCATACCACTGATAGCTTACATGAAAGTTAATATTTTATTTTAGAAATGAAGAGGAAAAAGAGTTGCACAATTAATTAAATAGTAGTTATATATCAGGAATTGCATACATATAACTAAATATAAGGAAATTGAGAGAATACAACTGAATTAACCACTAAAGTTACAAATATATTTTACTTGTTTTCACTAAAACCTACCATATAATATTTTAAATAAAGATGTTCTAGAAGTGTTCATATTGGTTGCCTAAAATTTTCATGACATAAACCTTTTTCAATTTGAATGGATTTGTAAGTGCTTGTTTCATCTTTTTCATTTTTTAAATTTGTCTTGAATTTTTCTGTGTATGTGTGCTTGTGTGTGTGTGTGTGTGTGTGTGTGTGTGTGTGTGTGTACTAGACAGATGAAATAAATGAACTGACAAGCTCTTAATCAGAGTTCAGCATTAATGATTTTTAAGACAATCTGTGTCCTTAGCTATCCTGACATGGAAATCAAAACTACTTTGAGATTTCTTCTTATACCCATGAGAATGGCTAACATCAATAAAACAGATGATAGCTCATGGTGGTAGAGTTTTATGTGAGGAGGACACTCATCCAAGCTAGTAGGAATGCAAAATTGTAAAGTCACTGATGAAATAAATGCAGCAATTTCACATGAATATTGGAATCTACCAACCTACCTATAAAGCAATTTTTATCACCTTGGCATATACCCAAAAGACACTCCATGTTACTGGTTATACACTTATCCAACCATGTTCATTGCTGCACAATTAATAGTATCCAGAAGTTGTAAACAACTCAGGTGTTCCTAAATAGGAGAACAGGAAAAAAAAAAAAAAAAAACAGAAAAAAATGTCATAATAAAATGTACAGGTAAATTGATAAATGAAGAAAAAAATCAACCTTTTTGAGGTAGCCAGGCCCACAAGGATAAACATGGTGAGCATTTTCCTATATGCAGAAATTAACTGTTATGTCGATGATAATCAAGCTACAATACATCCAACACATAGAATAGGTATAGAGGTGACACATCTCATTAGGAAAGGGAAATAATACTGAGAATCATATATGGATTGAGGGGGGTTGTAATGGGACAATCAAATGGGGATAGGGAGAAATTAGGAGAACAACTGAGAAAGTACATAAATTGGCAGCTAAAATTAAGGGTCATTTGAGGGGAAATATGGAAACTATATATGTATAGTTTTTTTTTTTTAATAAAATATATTTAAGCACAAAAGTGATCTAAATAAAATAATTATATAATACTGCATACCATGACCAGATTTATCTAGAAATTGAGAGTCCTTGGAACACTCATTTCTAAATGGGATATATCCATTAAATTCCTCCCCACAAAGCACATAGAGTCCAGTGGAAGAAGGGAAAGAAAGATTCTAAGAGCCAAGAGGCATGGAGGACACCAGAAAAACAAGTTCTTATAAGCCAACAAAGCTCATATGGACTCACGGAGATTGATGCTGGATGTATAGAGCCTCCATGATCTGAACCAAAAAAGAGCAGCCAGGCGTGGTGGCTCACGCCTTTAATCCCAGCACTCGAGAGGCAGAGGCAGACAGATTTCTGAGTTCGAGGCCAGCCTGGTCTACAAAGTGAGTTCCAGTGAGTGAGAAAAACCCTGTCTCAAAAAAAAAAAAAAAAACCAAAAAGCAAAAAGTACACACACACAAAGAAAGAAAGAAAGAAAGAAAGAAAGAAAGAAAGAAAGAAAGAAAGAAAGAAAGAAAGAAAAGAAAAAGAGCAAGCCATAGCAGAACCAAAGAGTTCTTCATTATTTCTAATTACAGGTTCCTGCAATAAAACATGATCTGACTGGCCTAGTTGGCCATTATTCGGGAAGAAAGGCCCTTGGTCTAGCAATGTTTATAGGTCCCAGTACAGGGGAATGCCAGGACCAAGTAGAGGGAGAAGGAGGGTAGGGGAGCAGGGCGGGGGAGGATATAGGAGACTTTTGGATAACACTTGAAATGTAAATGAAGAAACTCTCTAATAAAAAAAAACAACAACAACAAAAAAAAAACAAAAACAAAAAACAACAACAACAAAAAAAAAACATGATCTGACTTTCCTCAATGGTGACTTATGCTATATGCTATATGGTATGTGGTATGCAGTATTATATTATATATATATATATATATATATATATATATATATATATATATATATATATGTGTGTAATTATATATATTCCAGTTTGGTAATTTATTTTTATGGGATACCTGAGGGTGCAAATGAATGGGTACCTGCTTCTTGTGGTTTCTCTCAGGGTTTTTTGTTTGTTTGTTTGTTTGTTTGTTTGGTTTGTTTTTGTTTTTGGGGTTTTTTTGCTGCTGGCTTTTCTTGTCCAGCTCCAAGGTTACAGGATTTTTTTTTTATTTCATTATATGTTTTACCTTATTATTATTACTTAGAGGCCTGCTCTTTTCTAATAAGAAATATAGGTAAAGTAGGTCTCATTGAGATGTGAAGTAAAGAAAAACAGAGAGGGACAGAGGGATTAGAAACTATGATAAAGATATATTATGTGTGAAAGAATCTATTTTCAATTAAAAAAAAAACAAATTTTAAAAATAAACAGAAAATCTGCTTTATTTTGGAGATTTTTATTTATTTTATTATATATTTTATTATTTTTATAATTTTGATAATATTATTTCCTCCCTCCAGTTCTTCAGGATCCTTTATCCCTATCTAACTACTCAACTTTAATATTTTTTTCTATGAACAACAACATATAAAATCCCACTTGGAATTTCTCTGTGCCAAAAAACTTTTGTTCACTGGATTCTAACAGAAATGACAAAGAGGTCAGTCACCAAAATGGTGCCAATATTTTATACATTTTAATAAATTAAAATGAAAGAAGTATATTTCTGTATTAAAGAGTCCCATGGCAAAGAAGACTGTGGTTGAAAAATGGTGTGGATGTGGGTTGTGGGTTGACTAGGAAAAAAACTCAGAAAGTCACAGATGTTTAAAATATTTCTCATCCAAGAAGAGGACATTTGATCTGTTCTATGTTAACATCCTTGTAACTACAACCCTATATGTTAAATCTTAAATGAAAAATATGTTTTACATATGTCTGTGCATTAACTACTTCTATTACCATTAAATGAAACAAGCTTCCCAATATTATAAAACAGAAACAAAATTATGAATGCATCTTAAAGCTATGTGTTGTATTGACCCAATAAAGTATACATTTGTATTCACATCATAAAATGGAACACATAGTTTGTGCTATACAAATATGTGGTCCAAGAATAGGATTTCATAACTTCTGTCATATAAGTTGTCCCAATTAAATTTTCTACCAGGTGAAGAATGTTGTAGATCATTATATTCCACAGTAGCTTCTACCTAAAGTTTGATTTATGGATCACTATTGCAGTCTCTCCTCCACACTAAGGAACTAGGCCTCTTGTCGTTCTACTCTCTATGACACTGCAAGAACTTTTACTGTTTTTCATCTCAGCTTTGCCTATGTGTTGAAATAATAAAGCTAAAACATAAAACACCAAAAAGTAATTTATTCATTTAGTTTTATTACTTTTATAATTTTTACCCTCCAGTCATTGCCCCTCTCCTTCTCTGCCCTCTCACAGTTTCTTGTCCCATTCCTCCTCCCTTCTATTTGCAAGAGGATGTCTCCAGCCCCCTAGCGGACCTCCCCACTCCCTTGGGCCTCAAGTCTCTTGAGGGTTAGGCTCATCTTGTCCCACTGAGGCCAGACCAGGCTATCCTCTGCTGTATATGTTTGTGTTGGGGGAGGGGTTGGGGGAATCTAGTATATGATGCCCGGTTGGTGGCTGTGTGTATAAGAGACCTCAGCTGTCCAGGTTAGTCTAGACTGCTGGTCTTCCTATGGGGTCACCCTCCTCCTCAACGTGTAGAATTTCCCTAATTCAACCACAGGGGTCAGCAGCTTCTGTCTATTGGTTGGGTGTAAGTATCTGTATCTGTCCAAGTCAGCTGCTTGTTGGGCCTCTCAGAGGGCAGTCATGCTAGGCTCCTGTCTGTAAGTACACCATAACATCAGTAATAATGTCCTGAATATTTCTGAAGTACTTTAAATATCAATGTAATTTCTGTGGACTTTTCTCTCAATTGAAGATGATTAATTTACTTCTTTTCAGTAATCATTGTATTCACAATATTTTATTCCCATTGAAGGGGTAAAATCCTTAAAGTCAGATGCCCTTAAATATATGAATGCAAGTCAATAGGCAAAACTTAGGGTCAATGGGATTATTAAACTATGAGAGCAGTCACAGTACTAGCATATTTATCTTCGAAATCATGTTTTATATATTATTTCACCTTAATTTGTAGGCAGCATATAAGTATAAATTATTTGCCAAATGATGAAAAAATAGATATACACAGCTACAAGTTTGTAATATAACTGATTCCAACCCTCAAAGTTTATTTAGGAAAAATAAACATTCCTCAAGGCTGACACAGTCTGCAAAATATAATGGATATTGTTCATAAAATATCAAAAAAAAGAAATGTATCTATGGAAATACATAGTAAAACAAAGAATTAGTAAAAAGCTAAATGTTTCATTTTATTATACATTTTACATATATATATATATATATATATATATATATATATATATATATATCAGAAGAGGACAATGTATACCTTTTAACTAGATTACAGGAAAATGGGAAGCTTCTGGTAGAGGTTTTTAGGAGCCAATTTATATCAGTTGAAAAAATAGTAATTTTAACCCCTCTTTAACACTAAGCCATCTTATAGTCACATTAGTGAACAGTTTTAAAATACTTATCTTTCTTGTACCATAAAGTTAAATTCAGTATTTCCAACAAAGTCAATAGTGTTCAAAAAACAGAGTTCAAAAAAGTGTTTTAATTAAAGCAGATCAGATATAAAGAAATAACAAATCATGATGAAATCTCTTGCTTCTTAATTTCATCTCTTTTAGCTGCTTTTAGGGCACTGTATATATGTTTCTGTCAAGCTCAATTCATTTAATAATGACTGCAGTATCCTTTCCTGATGGCCTAAATTTGATTAAACATCAGGTGAGGACTCTTCCTGGCTGCACAGATCAGATTCATTTCCAGGATATCCCGTTTCTGTCAACAAATAATCTAAAAACTCATCATTCCTTACACCTTATTCTACTTCGGGTGAACAAATTTCACATTGTGTGGAAATGTCAGCTATCTGTTAAATTGACAGCAAGGTGACTTGGATTTAATTTGCCATAGTCATATATTTCAGAAAAAGGACTCAGCAACAGATAACTTCAATCCTCAAACATTAAATAGCATCTGGGAGAGGAGAATTTTGTATATCATTAAACTTAGTATTATCATTGAAAGGTTGATGAATGTTACAGTTTGGTTAAAATCCCTAGTATCATAGAATTAATTTATAGAATATCTGGGTCACTATCTAATATTGACAAATTTCCTATGTATATTTGGTTTTTTTCAGAAAAGTGGATAAAAGGAAAGTTCATGTATTCTGAGTATGAGAACTTATAAATATAACAGAATGTAATTTAGCTTATTATATTAAGATATTGTATGTTTGGTATTCATGGATATATGCAATTGTGACTCTGCTATTTTAACTGTCAATTTAGTTTACTGTGTCATTGAGAAACTTCTATCAAGTGTCCATACTAATGCTTTCAATATGATATTTCAAAATGTAAACAACATATTCACTGATCAAATTCAATCTTTCTTTATCTACTTTTTCTCTCTGCCATTACCAACTTCTAGCAACTTCTAAATCCATACAGATATTTTTACTGTGTCTGATGAGAAAAAAAACAAACAAACAAAAAAAAAAAACAAGAAAACAAAAAAACAAAAAATCAAACAAAACAAAACAAAACAAAACTGCATTATAGTTTCATGTCTGAGCTGGGATTATTTACCTAACAATAGGGTCTCTGGTTGCTTCCATTTCCCTTTAAATTATAGAACTTTACTATTTTTTGTAGTTGAACAACACTCTGTTATGTCAATGTACCACACTCTGCTTTGACTATGAATCAAATCATTTTGTTGTGAATTTTTCATCATCATTTGACTGCTTCCTCCAATTTGTTTCCATTCCTAGCATGAAAATTCCGGATGATGCTGCAAAATTCTGAATCCATCATTGATTATACGTACTGGTAGTATTATGAAACTATCTTCTCTGGGTGATCAGATTCAAAAGCTGAGTATCTAATAGTCAAAACTTGAATCTTATGTTGGACAATTCTAGTTCAAAAACTGAAGTAAATCATTGGTTTTTGAAATCATTTCATGCAAAGCATATGCTAGCCCCATGGGGGAAGCAACACTGTCAACTGGCCAGACTTCCAGGAGTTCCTAGGGACTAGACCTCCAAACAAAGAATACACATGGATAGGCCCATGACTCCACCTGCATATGTGGCAGAGGATGGCCTTGTTGGACATCAATGGGAGGAGTGACCCTTGGGCCTGAGGGGTTTCAATACCCCAGTAAAGGGGTATGCCATAGTGGGAAGGTGGAAGTGGTGGATGCGTGGTGGAGCCCCCTAATAGAGGCAGAAGGAAGGAAATGGGATAGGGGGTTTTGGAAGGGAGATTTGGATAGGGGATAACATTTGAAATGTAAATTTTTTACAAAATCAAATAAAAATATAAAATAAGGGCCGGGCATGGTGGCACATGCCTTTAATCCCAGCACTCGGGAGGCAGAGGCAGGTGGATTTCTGAGTTCGAGGCCAGCCTGGTCTACAAAGTGAGTTCCAGGACAGCCAGAGCTACACAGAGAAACCCTGTGTCGAAAAACCAAATATATATATATATATATATATATATATATATATATATATATATATATATATATATAAAATAATTGCTTTTTAAAACTCAGATTGCTACATACAAGAACTAGGAAATACAATTTTAAAATGTCCTGGTGGTGATGTTCTCTTTTTATTTAGTTCCTATATTAATAGGAAAGTTTTAGCTGAAATAATTATACCCTTTGAGAATTAAACAATATATAATACTTAACTCATAGGAAATCAAACAAATTTGAAGAAATAACTCAAATAAAAACTTAAGAGAATTTCAAACTATTAGTAACAACTTGTAAAATGTTAACCTATAAAGGTTTCAGATAGCTCCATTATCTTAACTTCTTTGACTTCGATGTAGGGCATATGGCCTTCAAGGACAGTCAATACAATGGAGATATTCTAGAAATAAAAGAGGAATTCAAGGTTAACTTATTTTTTTATAGAGGTTGATGAAAATGCAGATTGCAAATTTCCTTAGTATTTCTGACATATCAGAAGCAGAAAACATTAAACATTAAGTTGAGGTAATATGTAAATGTACACACATACACACATGTATATATGTACATATATTCACATATATAATATAGATTATATTGCTACTTGGCATTAATAGCTAAGTGTGATATTTACCACATGGCTTTCAAATGACATAATTTTTTTCATGTGTTTGTGTGTGTATGTGTGTTTATATATGGGATTATTAATAAAGTTGTTAAAACTTTCAGTGGAGTAAATTATTTGTATTTATCATTATATTTAATCAGCTATAATAAATATGTTTTTCATAATCTTTAATTATTTTCTCAAAAACTTAAATATATGTACTGATGTAATAAGAGGGAAATGAACTGTTAAAATTAATAGATGAAGTATTCTGTCTACTTGTAATGGGTCCAACCTGCTGTGTAGTACGCCGTCCCTGTCCAGTGGGAATAAGTCACAAGACAAAATAGGTTTCTTCCCCAATGATTTACTCAGGAATTTGATGTACTTACAGCTTAGCAGAGCATGATGGCAAATGGCAAATGGCCCCACCATGAGCAGCCTATTTATACCCTATCCTGGCCAATCACAGAGCTGCCTTGTGACTCTACCCCAGGTGGTCTTGAGCTGCCTCATGACTCTACAGCAGGTGGTCAGGCACAAGATCAAACAACAGCCAACAATGCCTAATGCCAATTAAGAGTTGTTTATGCCATTACAACTGAAATGGTCTGTGCCATCTTTAAGGAGTGGTTGAATGGCTCCCTACATCTCCCCCTTTTTTATTTCATATGAACGAGTGGCAACCAGCTCTCCAAATCATTATGCTTTAGGTCAGATAATTTCTAGGCCAGGCCATCAAGCCCGTCACTGAGTACTCACACAGCATAAGCCTACTAAGGCCCAGGGTAAGCTGGTATCCCCTGTCAGCATGGCCTCTGTTTTAGGCGACAGCCTGTCTGAGCCTTAACTGTTGAGACCTCAGCAATCGTATCGAAATAGGAGAAAGCACACTCACAAGGCAAACATCACTGCTTAATTGCAGCAAGCCAAACTTGGGGGGACTGGCTATCCTCCATGGCAATAGTGACATCAGTCAGCATGGTAAGATCTCTTTTTCTATGAACCTGGGTCATTTTGCAGAGACAGCACAGGCAACTGATGGAGACCAGGACCAGGCCTAAGGCTAAGCTCCTTTTGCCCACCCAGTTCCCGGATGGGGCACTGCTTGTAGATTCTGTGCTGACAATTTCTCGATTATAGGGTCGCAGGCTCCGCCTTAACAATCCACTTGGGGTCACCGGGGCCATCTTCGTTCTTTACCTTCTTCACCAGCTGTTCAGGCACCTCCACCAGATCTTGTTGGTCCTATGGGAAAACACAAACAACACCTCGTGCCCATGTCAGCACAGGTTCAGGTCCTCACCATAGACCTGTTAAGATGTCTTTCCATTTAACTTGTTTTCTAGAGGGGGTGCATGCCCTGCACTATGCCTGTCAGCCACTGATTGGCCATGTACATCCAAATTCAGAAAATTTCTTTGGGTATGGCCTTGGTCTATTCCCCCTTTTTGTTTTTGTAAGCACTCCTTTACAGTGCTATGAGCCATTTGTTTGCAGAAAAATAAGCTGGTCCATTGTCAGTTTTGAGCTGCTGAGGCTTTCCCCAGGCAGCCCAAGCTTCTAAGCAATGTCCAATGACATTGCAAGCCTTCTCACCAGGCAAAGGGGTTGCATGAATGATTCCTGAACAAGAATCAATGGTTTAAAAATGCAGATTGCAACCTTTCCTCTACTTTCTACAATGCTGCCCTCTTTCAGCTCTGCATCAAGCTGTCCAGGTGGAGGAGGTGCTGACTTTTCTTTTTCCTGACTGTGGATGGCAATTGCAATGATTTTGTCAAAATCACCTGCACATCTCACTGCCCATTTGTCTTATGGCTTCTGGTTATTCATTATTGAAATCTCCTGTAACTTAGCCTCCATTTCTTCCTCAAGCTTCTCTATCTTTTGAATCTTGTCCTTCCTGAACTTCATGAACTCTACCTTTTTTTTTTTTTTTTTTTTTTTTTTTTTTTTTTTTTTTTTTTTTTTTTTTTGCTTTTACAACTCACTCTCCTGACAATTCTTCAAGCTTCTCTATCTTTTAAATCTTGTCCTTCCTGAACTATACCTTTTTTTTTTCTTTTACTTTTACAACTCACTCTCCTGACAATTCCTTAGCTCTATTCCCTCGGTTCTTAGGAGCTTCTGAAAGTTCCGCGAATCGGGCAAGAATATAAACTGCCCATTGTTTTACCGTTCAATCCAACTTGTCCCTACTACTGGGAACTCCTGCTCATCCCTATAACTGGGAACCTCGCTAGTCCCTATAACTGGGAACCTTACTTGTTCTACACTCGTCCTGGGAACCGTTCCCAGAAACCTTAGCTTCCTCTAACTCATCCCAAAGACCTGGGAACTTTCACTCCTTCTCACTTGTCCTGGGAACCCCAGTATTCCTCCCAGAATCCTTCTACCTCATCCCAACAACTGGGAACCTCTACTCGTCCTAGGAACCTTCCTTCTCACTCGTCTCAATTACTCCCTAGTCCTAGGAACCTTCACCAGGCTGCCAGCCGCTTTACCGCAGACTGAGAATTATAGCGGCTTTTATCGAGGACTTGTTAAGGCCTATACTTACAGGACCTGCCCTGTACCGGTGGAGTTCTGAAACCTTTGTGTGGGTCAGAATTGCTTCTTCACCGTACGGGCCACCATTTTGTCATGCACCATCCCCGTCCAGCGGGAATAAGACACAAGACAAAACAGGTTTCTTCCCCAATGCTTTACTCAGGAACTTGATATACTTACAGCTTAGCAGAGCATGATGGCTAATGGCAAATGGCCCCACCGCGATCATCCTATTTATACCCTGTCCTGGCCAATCACCGAGCTGCCTCGTGACTCTATCCCAGGTGGTCTTGAGCTGCCTCATGACTCTACAGCAGGTGGTCAGGCACAAGATCAAACAACAGCCAACAATGCCTAATGCCAATTAAGAGTTGTTTATGCCAGTACAACTGAGAAGGTCTGTGCCATCTTTAAGGAGCGGTTGAATGGCTCCTTACAAAGCTGCTCTCTGAATCTCCTGGTTCTGTATTCATGGACACAAGTATTTCCAGGTAAATGGTAATCAACAAAAACATGTGTTTATTGTTAGCTGTGTATGTAAATCATTTGCATTCTGTATTATTGCCTGCCTGAATTCCTAGCACCACATAAACCAGGTATGATGAAACACATATGTATCACAGATCTAGAGAGGCTAAAGTAGGTAAATGACATTCCAATCTCCTGAACTGCATATTAACAAAGAAAATAATTTATTGGTATTGATCAAATACAAGCATTTTTGTTATTGTTTCTTACAATATTATATCATAACAGCTTAGTTATATGCCATTTGTATTAAATGGTGCTCTTAATATTTAGAGATAATTTAAAGTATATAGAAGGGTGTAGTGGCTATTCCTGGTTGTCAACTTGACTATATTTGGAATGAGCTACAATCCAGATTTGGAAGGCTCACCAGTGACCCTATAGAAGTCTCTGATCTGGACCTTGGTATGGAGGTCTTGATAGCATACCGGCTATGGATTCCAGAAGATTAAGACAGAGAGTTCTCCGAGCTCAAGATTATCTAGGATTAAAGNGGGTATTCCTGTGACAACCTGACCATGTTTTGGGGAGGACTGTGGAAGGACTTTGGAACTTTGGGCCAGAAGATCCATTCTGTGTTAAGAGCTCTGTGGGATGTTGTGTAGGAGCTTGGAAGATAATGTTGAGAACAGTGCAGAAGATGGAGGCCTGGCTTGTGAAATTTCAGAGGGAAAATTAAAGACTCTTTTTCAGGGCCATTGTTACTTTGTGAAGATTCTGTGGTTCTGGTTAGCTGGGGCTGAAGAGTCAGCTGTGATTAACAAGATACCAGAACTACTAAAGCAAAAACTTGGCATTACTGGGACTATTGATGCTGGTTAACTGGAGCTACGAAATTAGCAGTGATTAAGAAGAGACCAGCATCATTGAGGTGACATCTTCTGGGAAATGTTTTCTGAAAGCACAAGGAGGCTGTGTTGCAGAGATAGCCATGGTTGTACTTTGTGCTGTGACTGGACTTGGTAATGTCTGGGGCAGAGTTCTTCAACTATGTGTTCACATGTATTTAACATGCATACATACATATATTATGTATATATGTATATAAGTATATGTGTATAGGCATATATATGTATGTATATAGATATATTGAAAATGCATTGTCTTGATTTCCTTTTCATGTGTTATTATATTTTTTTGTGCATGCTATTAAAATTTCCTAATACATTGTTTGAAATCTGGGATCGGGTAAGACAAAGAAACACAATGTGCTGATTGAATGTGTTAGCTTGTTATTTTTGTTGTACTAATTGCTTTTTTGTTTGTTTTGTTTTGTTTTCTTGATTATGTTATTTTCAGCAAGTAAGTTAACAGAGAAGGGAAAATAATGAGCTTACATGACAATATGTTGAATATATTTTCTGTATGAAAATGAGAACTTAATAAATAACTTGAGGTTGTTGGGTGCCTTTTATTTTGAACAAGTACTTCAATATTTACTTTATCTTTGTGTGTGCATGTGTGCAAGCAGGTGTGTGTGTGTGTGTGTGTGTGTGTGTGTGAGAGAGAGAGAGAGAGAGAGAGAGAGAGAGAGAGAGAGAGAGGAAGAAATCTCTGAGCTATCTGGAGACTCATGGCTCCAGCTGCATATGTAACAGAAGATAGCTTTGTAGGACATCAATGGGAGGAGAGGGCCTTGGTCCTGTGAAGGCTCAAAGCCCCAGGGTAGGGGAATGGCAGGATAGGAAAGCAGGAGTGGGTGGGTTGGTGAACAGGGGGAAGAGGGGTGGAATAGCGATTTTCTGAGGGGAAATGAGGAAAGGAGATAATATTTGACATGTAAATAAAGAAAATATCTAATAAAAAAAGAGACTAGAGTAATGAAAAACAGTAATTGACACAGAGTTAGAAGAAAAACACTTTCAATTAGGTAAAAAATTTGCTCAACATACTGGACAGTTATTGTAAAAAGGGGTGACTAACACTTTCAAATGCACCAAGGTACTGCTGTCCCTGTGAGGATTTTTGTTTGTTTGTTTGTTTGTTTGTTTGACTACTGAAAGGCATGATATATTCTGCATTCTACATGAAAGACACACAGCTATCAGGAATGTGCCAAGTACATCTTTTGATGAATAGACTTGCTATTGATCACAGTTGACACGTTTGCTCAACAAAGGATCAACATATTCAAATTGTCTTTCACCCACAACAGAAGCAGTGTTCTTGCCTGCTGTCCTCTGTCCGTGTGTTGCTTATGATGCACACTTTTAAATTGTTATCTCTAAGTTGTTCATAGTCATGTGTTTAAAATTGCTGATCTCCACCTGCTAGGTGTACATGCTTTGAAAGGCAGGAAATTTCTCAGTTTCTCTTAGACATAATCCTGTGGTTGACATATATGATACACGAAACAATTTATAGTTTTTTTTTTTAACTTCAGGAAGTGGTCTTCTTCGGGTCCACGTACACCGTTATAGTTCTGTCCTCTCACATGGTATCAAAAGTAATTCCAAATTATACATTGTATTAATACCTCTCACAAATATTCATTTGTTTTAACCTAGAATAATTGACAAGAAAAGTGGGATCACACAACCTTTATATATAAACGCGAGTTAAATTCGAGAACATACTTTTTCACGCTTATCATAACCTCAGACATATTATTACACAAAATTATTTATCTGTGAATGTTAGTGATGGGCCCATCATCAAAAACTTTAACTTTATTATTAAATTTGACTTTATTTTCACTTCAACTGACTGAAAGGGGAGTACAAAGTACAGGCTCAGTGATGTTTGTCTGCTTAAACTTTCTTCAGTCCCAGTCAGGGAATCACTTGTGTTGTCTATTCTCTGAGTTTATCAGAAGCTCTCTGAATTGTTTGTTTAAGCAGTAACAATGGAGAAAGACATTCCGGGAACATATTAGCTGGTATCTTCTCCAGATGGCAGTCACACTATTAGCAGCAGGGAAGCACACTTAAGCACCCAGCTTGCATCCAATCCAGTGCAAAGATACTCTAAGAGAATATCTAAGTTTGCTCATCAATTAAACTCACTCTGAGGTGCTATTAAGGTATAATATATTGTCAGTTCAGCTAAATTACACTCCTACAAACAAAGGCTTCATTTGTCTTCTGTCTCTAGCTCCCCCTGTTGGCAATATCACGCTGTTTACCTACTGCATATGGAATAGTACTCAAGCATTGGCAAATAACTCATCACCTGCAAGGTCAACCCGTCTTCATATTTCTGTCCAGATGCTGTGAGTTCCAACTTTTTACACCATCTCTCACAATTGAAATACATTGGTAATAAATACATTCAGGGAGAGGATTGCCTCATTTAGAAGCTAAGTGAATTCTCTATCAGCATCTCTTATATTTCAGATCAGTCCTTCATATAAATCTTCATGAAACATGGGTGGTTTTCATCTCTGAGAGTGTTAATGTCTAGCTGCAGTTTAAAATATTATATTGTGAGCGTTTTATTCAGAAGTCACTGCAGTTGATTAATCCTCCAGGAAACTTTGTGGGCAGTGAGTGGAGATGAATTCTAATGCTTTTGGTTGAACCTTCTTTGTTTTACCAGGTAAATTTGAAAACTGAATCCAGTATGATTAAACTTATAAGTTAATCCCACAGTGTCAGAGCTTGTGAAATATAAGATATTAATGTTAACTCTCCATTTTATAAGTAATCTGCTGGAAATATACATGTTAAAATAATATACTGGCAAATACCACAGCTCAAACACTGAACATTATACACAGTGAACTATACTAAGATAATTAAAAAGAAATTTCATTCTTTCTTCACATCTGTCAAAGCACATTAGAAACATGTAAATCATAAAAGCAGCTATATTTCTCAGTAGCTGCATTTCCTGTCCCAGTTTTCTTATAAATCACAACATAAAGAGCTTCCCATTCACCAACTGCTACTAGCAAAACTGTCTGTAAGCATATTCTTTATAACACTACGGGCATAGTTTCCCATACCTCTAATATAGTATAGAAACCACATACCCATTCTGACCAAAGTTTCTTCTAATGGGGTGGGTGCTGAATGCTAAAATTTGAATTAGAATACCCTTTGAAGAGCAGAGTTGGTATTTATTGGTAAATATGTCCTCTGTTCCTGGGACTTTATAAACACTATATGTTTATGATTGAAGGACAACTTTGTTTAAATTTATTTCTATTTTATCTCTGTAGACAGATAATGAATTATATTAAATGATAAATTTTTGATTTTCACGTTATGATTTTTCTGAATTTGCTTGCACCTTTCATTGTATTTACCTTAATTTAAGCTAAACTCATTTATAACTAGAATAAATGCAATGGGTGTTAGTACATTAATCATGAGGGGTTTCAATACTTGTATACTATATTATTAACTTAGATAAATAGGGAGTTCCTTAAATAATTATCACTTAATATTATGAAAACATTTCACTCATGTTTGGACTCTTGAAATAAATACTACTTTATGATTATATTCTCTCCATGGTGAAAGATCACACCAGAATGTCTTAATTATGACTAATTCTGTGTTTCTACACCATACTTCCCTTGTTTTCATCCCTATCTTTACCTAACTCCTCCCAGCTTCTCAGAACTCCTCTCTACCCTTCATGCATAGCAGATTCATTTTGATGCTACTTGATTGGTGTAGATTATGTAATTTCAAACTATGCAATTTGTAGTCCTACTTGAAGCATATAGTAGCTAAAAGTTAATCAGGGGGGAAAAATCAAGATTTTTCACATGCTATTCTCTGATAAAATATCTGCCTCTTTCATTCCTACTTTTGATGTTGTGGTCTAGCTGACATCTCTTGAGTCTTAAGTTCCCCTATGGCATAGAGACATATGTTCTGATGCCAGCTATTAGATTTAAAGCTCTGTTATTTAATATTAATAGAACTCTTTGTTAAAAATATGTACAGTTTTGTAATTTTATCATATTTTTAAAGCTTTTAGGAAGGTCTGTTAATGTATTATTGCCTTCCATTATATTTTCCTAAAATAATATCATAAAATAAAGAGGAATTATTTGGAGATATTTTAATATCTAAAAACATGACTATTCACTTTAACTGAGAAAATATATAAACTTGTAATTTTGTCACACATATGATAGATATCACCCAATCATAAATGATTAGGAATTTAATGACCCAGATTATTTTCACTTCATAAGACAAGATGAATAATACACATTTTCATACTCAATTAATTCAGAAGACTCAGGTACCATTTACTAAATTAATACTTAGATGAACTAAATTAATATGCTAAGATCAAAGTAAATTTGATGTTATGAGCATCTGCTTTTTAATCTTATTATTCCATAATAAGATTTTCATAATAAATTTTTTCTGATTCTTATTTTTCTTAGATACTGTTCTGTTGCTGTGAGGAGACACCAAGAGCAAGATAACTTAAAAGGAAGCAGTTAATTGGCGGCATGCTTACAGTTTCAGAAGATTAGACCATGAGCATTATGATGGAGAACATTGAAACAGGAAAGGTGATATCATGCTCGAGCAGTAGCAAAGGTCTGCAAGTGTCAGACAGAAAAGAACTTGAGAATTTGCTTGGCATAGGTTTTTGACATGTCAAAGCCTATCTCCAGTGATACACTTCCTCCAAGAACCCTATATGTCCTCTGATAAAGCCATACCTCCTCTTCCTCCCCATACTATTCCACTAACTGGGAAACAAATATTCAACTATATGAGCTGTGGGCCATTTGTGTTCAAATTATCACAATATACTGCATATTATTTTTTAATAAAATTTTTCTTGCATATTGTGCATTGCTACAAATATGAGTGGAACAAATTCATAGAAATAAGAAGAAAACTATAACAAATAATATATGTTATTATTTATGTTAACATGTTAACAAATAATAATTGATAAATTAAGTCTATCAAATTAAAAGGAAAATTAAAATTACTTAGAGCAATGAACTAATATGTAGGAGAAGATTTGCCAGCACAGCATAATGAGAAAGTACTATCAGAGATTAGTCATTAATTCAATAAGGATTCTAATTTTTTCATATTCTCTTCACTATTTATTTTGTTAATTTGACACATATTTTTTTAGAATCTTATGATATATTCTTTATCAAACTTGTTATTATAAGCTGGAAACATTTTGCTTAGTATTTATATTATATATCAGATGATATCTTTCCCTCTAAGCACCTCACACTTAAGTTACAACTGCTTTAGTTAAGAATTTTATATCATGTTAAATTGGGACAACAAAAAACCCTGATTTGATATATATTATCAATATGAAGGAAGTTAAATATTAATTAGCTGAACTTACAAATAACCATAACCTATAATTTGAGATGGAAATATTATTCATTTGTTGGTTTACTCGGCTCTATACTTTGTCCTCTCTAGAATCATCTTATATATAGTGAGAATTTCTTTATGGCAATGGTATAGTGTTACAAATGTTATAGTACTAAATAGCACTAAGACTCCTAGAAATAAGCACGGCTGGTTTGCATTGTTCAGCAATAATATCCTAATAGTCACAAAAGATCTGCTGAGTATATAATAGCAGCTGAACCCTACTGTTCAGAAAATCCAGTGATTATGAGAATAAAACTGCCAAAGTAAGCAAGAAGGAAATTTGTTGTTCCACCCAGGTACAATCGGAGGGCCTTGACTGATAATCTGCATTGTACCATAGAACTGATGCAAGCCAAGCAGTTGTGATTAAGGCCAAGCAATGGGAAAGAACAATAGAGAAAATTAAAATTACTTAGAGTTGTTCAATGACTTTGGCTTGGCTTTCTCCTAGCTTGCACTTGTCCCACTCTTTACCTTGGGCTCATTTCTGTGATTTTATTGTAATAGTCAAATAGGTAAATGGACAAAGCTAAGATTAGCTACAGTATTTTATAGCTGAACATGAAGTATTAGTTGGCAGCTTATAATTCTGTTTTCAACTAATAATAGATTTGGATGACTAATAATTGAAGATTTGATAGATTGAAAAGAAGAGTATCATAATCATCAGTTTCGTGAGATGTTGTAGATTTATGTTACCAAATTATATATCTATATTAACTATTAATTAATCTTATCACTTTATTAGAGATACATTTATATTTTTCAGAATTACGTGAATTTACTGCACATAACCTGAGTTTAGGGATTGTGACTTACTGAGCTTAACTCTTGGATGCACCAATACATTATATATATATATATATATATATATATATATATATATATATATATATATATATATATCAGACAAGGGCAAGTGGCTTTAATATGTGCCACAAGATCATTCACCTGTGGAGAGAAGATCTGAACAGTAACATATGTGATGGTTTAATCTTTCTATCTTCACCATTCTTAGCTTATAGCATTCACAGACATAGTGAGTCAGTGCATATTGACGATGAAATCTCAAACACTAGCAGAATGGATCTTAAATTTCTACTTCATAGCTTTTCTAATCTTGCTTATTTCAATGAAAGTCGCGGGACACCTATCTCCAGTAATGATGGTAAGGTGAGTGGAGCATAGTGCAAGCCTTCTAACTTTGTCAAAATAGTGGATGAAGCGAGCCCCCCTGCAGATATTCAGAGGACCTGTGGAAGTGAATTGTATTTCCCATTATATATAACAATTTCTCCATCTCTTTCAGATGTTTCCTGTTCCCTTTCCTTATGGCTTCATTTTGTTTTATCTCCCAAAGCAAATTTATGCCCCTGAAGCCCTGTCTCATGCTGTGCTTTTGGTGAACTCAAAGAGTAATAGTTATAATAATATATAATATGTATTATCCCAATTCTTTCAAGTAGTATTTTATTCTTACTTGAAAGACTTTGAATTGGTGGTAAGAAATAACTTTGGGAAATATATGACTCCCTTTATCTTCTGTGTTTTATTAGAGTCTGAAAACACTGACGGAATTATGCTTGGTGATTTGGAGAGGGCGGAGAAAGCAAAAGTGAAACTAATGGAAGTCAGGATTGAGGGCTGTAATATTTCTGGTTCGATGTGAAGAAACTCATGTTACCACATAGTAATGCAAGAGAGTGTGTTCACTTCAATGAACATGTCTACACTGTAGAGTTAAGCACATTAACAACATAGCAAGTATTTTTAGTTCACAGCCCATTGACAATAGTGAGTACAGAAGTTTATATCCCTGAAATTTTGTAGTGAAAATATTTAAGATTAAAGATTTTTTGCACTAAAACACACAGATATTTATAGAAAAAAATGTTGGAATGTTTTTAATTAATAATCATATTATTTTATTAACTATATATTATGTAATCAGAATTGCATTAATTTGGTGCAATAAATCTGAGTTTTTAGATTGATATTCCTGAGTTTGACTCTTAGATCCTTCACTTCCTCTCAGAAACAATCTTCAAATTGATGTCTCTGATTTTATGTGTGCCAGCATGTTTTGTTTTGTTTTGTTTTGTTTTGTTTTGTTTTGTTTTGTTTTGGTGTGGTGTGGTTTGGTTTGGTTTTTTTTTTTTTTTTTTTTTTTTTTTTTTTTTATGTAGTCAATATAAAAACATAAAAAAGATTTCTTTTACTCCATTTCAGACAGATCATTTGCTTAAAATACTAATTTTTTTATAAACTTAAGCCAAATTATAACTTACTGCTTTTTGCTAGATTTTTTTTCAGCTCTAGATTTGTTGAATTGAACAGAGGAATATTTTAATACTTAATGATTGGTCATTTTACTTGGCAGTAGTATATATATTACATTAAAATTAGTATGAGGTAAATTGTGATGTCCAAAACTTCAGTATAAACTTTGAGATTTTATTTAAATTGACAGTTTGATTTTATAGGTAGGAGTCGTTATCCAGCAGACTACCTGCTACATCCAAGTGTTTCCTGTACAGAAGTTCACACTGTACCCTGTCTGACACATTGCCTACATTAGTGCACACGTTTCTCAGGAAACATTTTACTAATTTATATAATCAGAAGATCACACATTTTTCCTAAATTAACTCCAGGTCATAGAGTACCTCTGACTAGGAAGTCAGTTAGAAGAACAAGGGTTTGGTGTATGCTCATGTTTTTCAAACAAGCACAAAGATCATCGCTCCTATTTAGTAACAAAGCTACACAGAATGAGCTTCCGAAGGAGTAGTATTTATTTTCATTGTAAGACCCAGAAAACTTGCCGGGCGTGGTGGCACACACCTTTAATCCCAGCACTCAGGAGGCAGAGGCAGGCAGATTTCTGAGTTCGAGGCCAGCCTTGTCTACAAAGCGAGTTCCAGGGCAGCCAGGGCTATACAGAGAAACCCTGTCTCGAAAAAAAAAAATAAAATAAAAAAATAAAAGACCCACAAAACTTGACACATGATTTTCTTGTGTATTTAAGGTACCATGCATATATTTGCAAATATATCATCATAATGTAACACATTTTATTTCACTGTGAGCATTATAAATTACATATATATCCAATGTATATATTTTACTGCATTTTGTAATATATTACTTATATATCTAAAAATTAACAAATACTTCTGTTAAGTAAATTATGTCTCGTCATGAAATGTTGAAATATTCCAATATTATTGATGTTTTTATATAAGAAAGTCATCCAAACATAACCCTAAATCTGACAAATTTAATGTAATTCACTAACACACACAAATACACATATATATAATTATCTAATTATATGTAGATATATTATGTAGATAATTAGAATAAGCATCTTTTCTATTCTATCCTCGCAGGTACTTTGTGGAATATGAACAGATGATGTGTTCTGTTGTTTACTTGATCACTTGTTTTACAATTCTGACATTAGGTGATTACAGTTTTATTTTTATTTTATTTTATTTTTATTTTATTTTATTTTACATTTTTTATGAGAGTAACTGACCCTGGAATTTATGACTCTGTTGTACATTTTCCTATAGACAAGGAAAAAAATTTAGTTATTTTAAAATCTCTGTACAGAAATTTTAAAAAAAAAATGTTGATAACTATAGTGTGTGAGTGTAAATGACTTTGTGTGGTTACTTTATTAAAACAAAGAATATTGCATATATATATATATATATATATATATATATATATATATATATATGATTCAAATGGCATAAGAGTATAGTAGCCAGTGTTGTAGGATACTTTGCAGAAGATATATAAAAAAGACAATAGACTATATGCTGAAACACTAACCTAAAATTCAATAACAAGAACACCATAGAAAGGAATGAAGTAGACTTTAAAATGAGGGGAAACACTGAGATGTGACAAACAAGGTTACAACCTTGGTTACACTGAGAGATATGAGGCAGAATATATCAATTAACAATCTGGAAACATGAATGAAAGACAAAAGAAAAAGCCTGGGCACAAGAACCTAATATAGAAGCCTTATCACTGGGGGAAAGTGAGACGGAAAAGAAAGATAAGGGCATAAGGACAGGCAAGATGAAAGAAATCAATCCCACCAGGGATGTGCGTCTTGTCAGTTATAGGTGGGAGAGATGTTTCATTTCAGACAACAGGAAATGAAAGCATCACAGGTAAGTGCTGAATGACCTCACCAAGGGTTTAAATGAAACCAAGTGACCATACTGATAGTAAACAGAAAAATGAAATAAAAAAAAAAAAAATCATGTATGCCTGATCCAAGTGTTATTCAGTTTGGCATCTACATAGAATTACTTTTTCAGAAAACATATATATTACAGATGACATATGAGCATAAAATAAATTCACTTTGCTATTCCATAGAGTACAGCTTTTAAATAAAATTAAATTTATTGTGAGATAAAAATTGCTTTTTAAAAATACTTTTCAGATATATTAGGTATACTTTTGACCTATTGGATCCCTTAGTGTCTTGAGACTGAGGGAAGCATATCCAAATTCTCCAAAGCATATCTTCCTTTCTTCAAAAATCCATTCCTTCCCAGACACACAGACACACATACACACATGCTATTTTATATGTGTCAGTATGCTTGGCCCTAGGAATCTAGAACTAAATTAGATGTAGAGTTTCTATCTTAAAGCTGTGAAGTTAAAAGAAACAAGTGAACAAAGCCATGGTGGTCAGAGATAAGGAATAATGATCATTAAAGTCAATGATAAATTTTCTCAGTGATTCATGCAAGGAGAGTGTGTGGAGTGGAGAGATTTGGGACAGGATAACATTCCAGACAGGAATAGAGAGCAGTAAATAAGCAAAGGAATAAGAGAGCATCTGAGAAAGCACAGGCCTCATTCTATTTACATTTCAATCAAGAATAGACTGATATTTATTAATGGATCATTAAAAATTATTGTCCATTCATACCTTTTGTGTTTATTATTTACTATGAGTTTTGACTTTATTATTTAAAAGAAAATGCTACACAATCAGCAGTGATTTTGTTTTTGTTATTTTAATTGAAAGTGAAAACAGACAGTATCAAATTAGAATGAAAGATTTAAAGTGAAAAACTGTCACCTTTCCCTGACATTAACTTATCATCCTGAACCTCACACAGAAATGCACTCATCACAAAACAGCCAACACACACACACACACACACACACACACACACACACACACACACACACACCATATCACACAGTTAAAGACAGAGCTATCCTTAAGTTACTTAGAGCATCAAATCTCATCCTGGATACATGCATAAAAACGGCATTCATTTTGTAAAGTTCCAATTTTTTTTTTAAATTACAAGAAAAGATTCAGCTTCCAGGGTTAAAGACCCAGATTTCTACCTATTTCTGTCTGCTTTTCCATCTAACTTAATGTCATTTGTCTTCTTTGCTGTGACTTTCTCTGACTCACAGCATGCACTTTTCCTATTCTATTTGACTTTGTGTGTCTACCACTGTGCAACCTTCTAAGTCTCTGAGCTAGTGACTAAGACAAGCCTAGCATGCCCTGAAATAGACTAAATTTAGTCAGTGTTCTTCCTGTCCAAATTTCTAAGTATTGACCTCAAGTGCCTTAAAATATTCAGTTTTAGCAAACCTGCAATTATATTTTCTACCTCTTATTTGGAGATATAAGTCTTGTCTCACTATATTGCACTTCTTACAAGCAAAGCTTGTCTATGTCAAGAACCTGGCAACTATGCCTATGAACTGAAGTATACAAGAACAATGTATCCCACAGTATACAAGTAGGAAGACAGAAAACTACCTTAACACTTATTAAGGGGGACAAATACTATAATTGCATTGTAAATCACTCTGCTAATGTCCTCAAATAGACTTCTGTTAGCATATTCTAGCAATAAACAAAGAACCTTAAATTTAAAATTTTGAAATAAAGATTTAAAGAAAAAAATTTCCCCTTATGTTTCAGAAAAGCTGAGTTCAGCTCCAATGGGATCTTCCCTATAGTAGTGGCACTAATAAAATCTCTCTGCTTAAACCATTTGGTTCAATGATTCTTTGGTCACAAAATAGACTGTTTGCACAAAGAATATTCCTCATTGTAATTCCCAAAACCTATAAATATGTCATCTTATATCTTGATAGGAACTTGAAAGGTATAATTACATTGCAGATTTAAAATAAAGAAATTGTTTTTGGATTACTCAGGGTGGTCAAATCCAATCACCAGAGTGATTAGATTCTACAACATCTGCCTACAACAAAGGGCACATTTAACTAATTCCAATTTGTGAACTACAGGATTATGAGATCACACATATACCTTATAGAAGCACTAAATTTTCCACCTGAACAGACACCTAATAAAGATGCATAATTACTCTCCTCACATTAAGGAGCAACTTGGATTGGGTGTGTACATACTATATATCTTCTTAGTAATTTTTCAGAAGGCTTTGAAAAGTCAGACACTATGTCATAGTCATGGCTGTAGGTAGCGGCTTTTAAACACCCATTAATCCTCATTCTGGTAAGCCAGGGCCTTGAAAGTAAAGTCACAGCCCAGAAAGCATTGTAATGAATGAAGGAAAAACAAAAACAAAAACAAAAACAAAAAAACAACAACAAAAAAAAACATGACATGAGCAACTCTGTTCATGAAAGATAATTATCTTCATAACAACTGGTGCTTTTATAATCTTCTCAGTTGATAACTCCTATAGTTTATCTTAAACTACCATTGTAGATTAAAATAATTAAATAGATTAAAATACTTAAGTCAATTTTAAACGGACCTTTAAAAGTAGCATCATTTTCCTTGCTTTTGCTATGAGCAGTGAATGGTGACTTATCTACCCCCATAAGAGTGCCCAAACCATGAGAAAACAAGTTCCAGAGTCAATTCCAGCAAGATAGCCATGAATAACCTAACAAAATAATCTATGAGATAACATTCTGTTAATTGTAAAGGTTAATTTTCAATGTAACACATAAGAAAGGTGAATGCCACACCAGGGAAATATCTCAGTAACAATATTCAATGGTTAATTTTCAATGTTGTAGTTCTTTTAGAATGTAATAGTGCCAAGCAATTGTGAAATATGACACATTATTTATCATGTTAATTTGAAATTTAACATAGGATATACACATGCTGACTTCATTACTAGAGTTTAGTGTTATCACATTCTTCATTCCTTCCACAAACACCATGTGGATCCATCAAATCTGCAAAAAAAAAGTCTATACCTTCATTGCTTTAGATGAAAGTTAAGTGATTTTCATAACTTTTGCATTTGCTTTGCTTTTTATTCCAGTCTGGGAAGTATGTGATTAACTGCTAAGCAGAACCTGTCATCTGTGGGAGCAGTTCATTGGGTAAACACGTGTAGACAATAAAAACAGCATTGCTTATTAATTTAACATAGCCTAGTGGAGCTAATTAGCTCATTTAATTAGTTGATATTGTTATCCATTTATTAATTGTTAAGTTTTGTAATATTACCTAAGTTATCAAAAGAGATTAAAGGTTATCTTTATGTTTGTGCCAGAAAAAGCTTGGTAATAATAGCTAAAACTGGAAATCACTGTAGCAATGGAACTGTGTTAAATGATGCCTAGTTATTAATGATAATACATTACTGGACTAACTTGGGTTAGTCATTATATCAAACCTAGAAGCTATTACTCTCATATCCTCTCAGCAAAAAATGCACCAGTCTTTTTACTTTAGAGCAAACCATATAGCCCCAAGGTTTCTTTAGCCACAGATTTGTAGAACAGACATAAAAGAGTAACTGGGGATACATAAAATGGGCAATTATAGAAGTTATAATAGATCCTGAAAACTGCATGATTAAATGGGACAATGTTGGAGGTGGACTTTTTGCTGAATGAAATCTATATTATGAGAATTCTCAGATAAGGAATGATAGATTAATAATTTGATGGTGTTTATTGATGTAAAATATTTACAGAGTTATAAAGGTGTTCCAAGAGATGGAGAAAGGGTCCAATAGTATATTTTGTTTGAGGTGGCTTTGTCTTCCTCTCTAATATTCATTAAAATTCCTTGTTCCATCACATTTTCTTCTATGATGTTTAAGTCAGATACATAAGAGTAGAACCATGTCAACATAAACTATAGCCTCTGAAACCATGGTTTAAATTGAGTTCTTCCTCTCAACTGTGCTTAACCTTTGGTCAGATAAATATCAGAATGACAACAACAATCCTAGTGAATCAACCAAACAACCCACCAACTACAGCAAAACAACAGGAATAAGAGGAGACTCTTGATAAAACAAGGACATCTCTTCTTTGGCAATGATAACCAGAATATATATGTGAAAATTAGTCAATAGGTAGCCAGAACTGCAATTAACTAATAATAGATATAAAATGTAAAACAAGAAATATAAGGCTAAAGAATAACTTGCCGCCAAAATGAAGAAAACACAGATAATGAAAACTTACAAGGAATAAAAAACAAAAGTTTAAACTTTAAAGCAACAAAGAAAAGATATAAGAAAACAGAACAGGAAAAGTTCATAAACACTTCCAATCTCTGTATGCACAGATAGATTCTTATACACACTCTCTCTCTCTCTTTTTTTTTTCTCTAACTGTTTAAGTGGAGCATTTTTACATGCTTCTAGGGCAGTTAAAATTCCTCTATGGATATTTTTCTGTTTAGCTCTGTACCCCAATTTTTAAAATTATATTATTTATTTATTTTTTGTAGTCTAATTATTTGAATTCTTTCTATATGTTGGATATTAGCCCTATGATGAAGTTTAATAAAGATCTTTTCACAATTTTTAGGCTGTCATTTTGTCAAACTTATGGTGTCATTTGCTTTACAGAACCTTTTCAAGAGGTTCCATTGATATTAGAGTATGAACCATTGGTGTTCTGTTCAGGAAATTTACTCCTATGCCAATGAAATCAAGGCTTTTTCTGACATTCTCTTCTATTAGTTTCAATGTATCTAGTTTTATGTAGAGGTCCTTGATCCACTTGGACTTGATATTTATGAAGAGGTGATGAGTATGGATCAATTTGTATTCTTCTTCATGCAACTACACGTTAGACCAGGACTATTTGTTGAATATTTTTTCAACTATTGCTACAGACCCTCTTAAGTCCCTTGTCTGTGTGTGTCGAGTTCTCTGAAGCAATTGCGCAAGGAGTTCTGCGAAATGACAAACAGAGGCCACACAGGAGGGAGTGTGTAGTATCTGACTGTAATTGTGAATATGAGCATCAAACTTTTTATACAGCAGGGCAATGAGAAACCTGGCGAGGTTCATTCATAAAATCACAATGCTACAATACAAAGGAATGAATACATCAAAAGGACTTACAGGAACCAGGTATAATTACAGTAATTAGTAAGGCAGCTCTGTTTTGGATTAGCCACTGGCAAACAATTTGTGCCTTTTCTCTGAACCTTGTGAGAACTAGCCATCAGGGGGTTCCGCAATAGAGGGCCTTCTCATGAATAATGTATTACCACAAGCCCCCTGTTTTGAGATCCAGGTGGATTCTAAAGAAGGAGTTTACCTGCTTGTTTTTAATCTTCGAAGTAGTCTGTCTTCTACCTGGCTATAATGAGGATTTCCTCTCAGTGGGAAATCTATTTGTTCCCTAAAACTATTGTCCTTAGTAAACATTCTGCAGACCAGCTCTGAGCTGCTTTTGGCTTCTCCCTATGTAATGCTAATTAGCTTCCCTGTCTCTAGATACTGAATTCCCACAGAAAATCAAGAATTCTCTAGGACTGTTGGAATGCTGGGAGTCTTAGCGTACGTCAGGATTCATACTATGCTTGATATAAAAATTCCCACTGAATGATTGCATGGATTCATACGCCAGACTAAATTCAGGGATAAAACTGGTTGTGAGAATGTCTTCCCAGGACAATGAGTTCCTTTTGAAACTCTTGTCTCATGAGCACCTGTAGGCTTTTGGGCCTGCCAAGTTCTGCACTGGGATGTCAAGCACAAACTATATGATTTTGGCTTGTTTGTCTTGGTCTTTAGTTGTATAACATTGATCAACTTGTCTGTCTCTACACCAATACCAGGCGGTTTTTAATCACTATTGTTCTGTTGTAGTTTGAGGTCAGTGATGGTGATTCCTCCTAACTTTCTTTCATTTTTTCGAACAATTTTGGCTACCCAAGATTTTTTTCTTCCATATGAAGTTGAGAGTGTTCTTTCAATGTCTGTAAAAACTTGTGTTGGAATTTGATGGGGATTTCACTGAATCTGTAGATGGTTTTTTTCACTATGTTAATCAAACCGATTCATGAGCATGTAAGATTTTTCCATCTTCTGAGGTTTTGAGACCTTTCTTCAGGGACTTGAAGTTCTTATCCAGATCTTTCACATACTTGGATAGAGTTACAGCAAGATATTTTATATTATTTGGGGCTATTGTGAAAGGCATGGTTTCCTTAATTTTTTTCTCAGTCCATTTACCATTTGTATAAAAGAAAGCTGTGAATTTTTTTAAGTTAAGTTTACATCCACACACTTTGCTAAAGTTGTTTATCAGCAGTAGGAGTCTCTGGTAGAATTTTGCATGTCATTTATGGAAACTGTCATCTCATCAGGGAAATGCATATCAGAATGACCCTGTGATTCTACCTTACACCAATCAGAATGCCTAAGATAAGAAAAACAAAACAATAAAACAAACAAACAAACAAAAAACTCTAGCTGGTAGTGAGTATGTGGAGAAAGGGGAACATTCCGCCCTTGCTTGTGAGACTTCAAACCTGTAAAACTACTCTGGAAATCAATCTCCTGCTCTCTCAGATAATTGGAAATATTTCTGCCTGAAGACCCATCTATACCATTATTCGGCACACACCCAAAATGTGCTCCACCATATCAAAAGGGCACATGCTCCACTATTTTCATAAGCTTTTTTCATAATAGGCAGACACTGGAAACATCTCACATGACCCTCAACTGAAGAATGGATATAAAAAATGTGGTCCATTTACACAATGGAATACTATTCTACTATTAAAAAACAGGGCATCAGGAAATGAAACTAAGGGACATGGGGAAAGAAACATCACCAAGGCTACATAGTTGTTGCTCAAAGCGACTGTTTAATGGAGGATAAGCACTTGGGGAAAAAAGGAAGGAAGGCCCTGCCCACAGTCTTCTGCAAGGGTGTTCTAGAGTTTGGTGGGAAGCCTGGAGTCTCCTGAGATGTCCCGGGTTTGCACAGGTCTGCTGGTCAGTGGGCTGGTCGTAGGTGGGCTGGGCGGAGCCAAGGTCCTGGGAGACCTGGAAGTTGGCTGTAGGGATACTGGGCTATTTCTTAGCCTAATTAACAAGACAACAGATGCCAGCTGGTGTGGCTTCTCATAGCACCAGCCATGCTGATGGAGAAGGGTTACCACAGAAAGCTAAAATTATCACTAAATTATCCAAGGGAACATGGGACCTCTATATCATAATTACCTTTGTAATTTTAGTGGAAAACAGAGACATGTTCTTTCATGAGACAAAGAAAAATAAGAGAAAACTGCAAGACAACATTTTTTGTGGAAAAATTAAAATTTAAGATTGAAAATTATTAATTTAGTGTATACATGTGTGAGTCAGGGGGACAGAGTTAGAGACAGAGCCAGGGACATAGAAACGGAGAGAGAAAAATTAATAACAATTATTTCATGATCTTCATGTGAGATCCTCAGAGGACAAGCTTCATAGTTTGTTCTTTCCTTTTACCATGTTTATAATCTCTCTCTCTCTCTCTCTCTCTCTCTCTCTCTCTCTCTCTCCCTCCCTCCCTCCCTCCCTCCCTCCCTCCCTCCCTCTCCTTTTCCTTCTTCTGTTTGTTTAGGCTTATTTTTGTGTTTTCTGAGTTTGTTGTTTTTTTGTTTGTTTTTAATTGGTTTTTTGTTGTTTGATGTTTTTGCTGCTGTTGTTATTTTTTTTTCTATTACTGGCCTTGGTACTCCAGGACAACTGCTCCTCCTACATCTATGTCACAATCCTAGTACACATTGCATTCTTATGCTACGAACCCCTAATCTCTCCATTTCCCCTTACTTCTACAACTCTCACATCTGACCTTCTGGGTCATTTCCTTGGCTGGACTTTCCACCTCATCCATCCATCACATAGAGCTTTCTCATATGGGTTCTGGAAACTAATCTCAGGTCTTTAGACTTGCATGACTAATGCTTTTACCCAATGAGCCACCTCTACAAATATACATTGTGCATTCGTGTAAGTGTTACTGTCGAAGTAAAATATTAAAATACACTCAACTTATTTGGTAAAATAAAGATGAGTGATTTTAAGATGTTTTCCCCATGTCTTTACATTCTCAGAAAATTATAATGAAGAAGTCATCACATAGGAAAACATTAAGTACCTTTCAAAGCCATTATAGTTTTTGATATTTTACCTAATTTTCATCTCAAACTTAATTTTTATTTGGTTTTATTAAATTGATTTTTCTCCACATTATTGCTTCAAAAAGGGATAATGATTATACTTTAGGCATATCACAGCAATGGTTTAAGGAAAGACAAGAAAAATTAACAGATTAAATACAATATAATAGTTCCACAAACATTAATATAGAACATCAGTTCAATAAAAAAACAAATTTAATTACAATTTTCACAGAATATGAGAAGAAAGAAGGATAATTCTAACCTCCAGGAGCAAGTGAAAGATGACAATATTGCAGTGTGACAAGTAAAGGAAATATTTGACAGAGATATGGGACCAGCCTCATAGATGCCATTAGGCACAGGATTCTGATTCCCAAGGTCCAGGTGTGCTTTTCACCAAAGTGAAAGGAAATACCAGGTGAAATTCAGCATGGTTTTGTTATTCCTACTTTTGTATTCTAAAGGATAATGCATTTATTTCTGAAATAACTCAAAATGAAAATAGAAAGGGAGCCAACAGACACTGATCCAGCTTGCAACAGGAGAAAATATTTCTACAATTCCAGTGAGGCAGCAGGGGTAAACAGCAGATTGTGGATGTGGTAAACAAGGGAAATCAGCTGGGCTGATTATTCCTTACCTCAGATGGGCATGCTGCTGGTATGGAGAAATTCCATCTAGTTTTGTAAATGAGTGTGGACTGAAGTAATGTAAAGAAGAGCTAGCCAAGCACTGCTAATCAAAATCTATCAGAAAGCATTATGCTGGGCGTTGTGCTTAGCTCTGTATAAAATCAGATTAACTGGACCTGAGGCTGTGCCCTCCAAACTCCTGCATCCAGTCTTCATGTGTATAATCAAAAACTACTATATTTAATGTGGAATAAAGGTAAACTTTGAGAATAACTTTTGTCTTACTGGAACTGAACTTATCTCTACTAAGGTAGAGTTAAAAGATAAGAGAAAAGGCATATAGAATATTTTTTAACAGAAAAATGTATATGTAGTATCCATAAGTGTGCCAATTGAAGGACATTGTTGAGTTGGGATAACATGGAGATTTAAGAGATGGTGCATTGCATAGCAGATATTTCAACCATAATTTTTTTTTTCTGAAGTAACTTTACTGATTAATGAATCTCAATCTCTCTCAATCTCTCTCTCTCTCTCTCTCTCTCTCTCTCTCTCTCTCTCTCTCTCTCTCACACACACACACACACACACACACACACACCCGTGACCTCTTGTTTTCAATACCCCAAACAATGTATACATAACAAGCCCATGACAATCCTCACAGATGAGAACAGAGAATTATTTCTGAGTAACATGGATGGAGGAGTACAAATTCTGATGTGAGATTCACTAATGGGGTTTCACCTTGTGATGGATATAAGATTTGAGAGGACAGAAACACTATCTCAGATAAAGGAGAATGTAAGGACACACTATTTATCTATGTTCAGTATCATGAAGTGAAAGCACTCTGTTTCTATCAAGATAAACTTTCATCAGAAAACACAAAAGGGCATTTTCTGGTTTGACCAACTCTCTAACAAGTTCATTAAAATTACATGATAATATTTTGTTTGTGGATTTTGAAATAATTGTAATACTTCTATATAAAACACTAATAATGCTTATTTTCTACTTTGCTATTCAGCTCTTGCTCTTTCTCTCTTCTCTCTTTCTCTTTCTCTTTCTTTGTGTGTGACATATTTAGCATGATACACATTCCTGAACATATATGTACATACACAAATATACACAAAACTTTTTGACATGTATGCTATAGCATAATTCTTTGCATATTTAATATCCATTCTTCCTACTTGAGGTACAGGAAGATTATACATCCCAACTAACATTGCACAATCAATAACATAAGAATTTAGCGATTTTAGTATCAAAATTCAGTCCTTGGGAGCTGATTTAATTTTGTTTATGTGGAGATATAGATTGTTTAGTCATTGTTGAATTAGTTTTTGTTCAGATCAATGAAAACTTAATGGTTTACTCTATGATAAATCAGAATGTAGTCTCCATGAAAGTTAAACACATCTTTCAGGAATAGAAATAATTGCTATGATATGGTTAACAAAATGTTTGGTCTCACATTGTTTACCTTATAACCCAGTTCCTACTTATTCATAGAGTAGCATATGAAACATACAAATAGATTATCCTTTATTGATTTTTTTAGGATTTACTTTTATTCTTATGAGTGGATTGCTTGCACATATGTCTGTGCACAATGTGCATGGCTGGTGATGGAGTAGTGATGAGCCTCAGTGTGGGTGCTCAAACCGAATCCAGGCTCCTCCTCCTCCTCTTCTTCCTCTTCTTCCTCTTCTTCCTCTTCTTCCTCTTCTTCTTCTTCTTCTTCTTCTTCTTCTTCTTCTTCTTCTTCTTCTTCTTCTTCCTCTTCCTCTTCCTCTTCCTCTTCCTCTTCCTCTTCCTCTTCCTCTTCCTCTTCCTCTTCCTCTTCTTCTTCTTCTTCTTCTTCTTCTTCTTCTTCTTTCCTTTTTTTTAAATTTGATATTTTTTAAAATTAAATTTCAAATGTTATCCCCTTTCCTACTTTCCCCTCTGAAAATCCCCTATCCTTACCCCCTCCCCTTGCTCTGCAACCCACCCTGGCCCAGGCATTCCCCTGTACTGGGACATAAAACCTTCACAGGACGAAGGGCCTCTCCTCCCATTGATGACCGACCTAGCCATACTCAGCTGCATATGCAGCTAGAGCCATGAGTCTCTCTATGTGTTTTCTTTGATTGGTGGTTTATTCCTAGGGAGCTCTAGGGTTACTTGTTAATTCATATTGTTGTTCCTCTTGAGGGGCAGCAAACCGATTTAGCTCTTTGGGTACTTTCTCTGTCTCCTGTCTCCTTCATTGAGTACTCTGTGCTCCATCTAATGGATGACTGTGAGCATCCACTTCTATATTAGTAAGGCACTGGAAGAGCCTCTCAGGAGACAGCTATATCAGTTTACTGTCAGCAAGCTATTGTTGGCATCTGCAGTAGTGTCTGGATTTGGTGGTTGTTTATGGGATGGATCCGCAGGTGTGGCAGTTTCTGGATGTCATGCCTTCAGTCTCTGTTCTGAATTTTGTCTCTGTAACTCCTTCCATAGGTACTTTGTTCTCCATTCTGAGAAGGATCAAAGTGTCCATACTTTGGTCTTTCTTCTTCTTGAGTTTCATGTATTTTGAAAATTGTATTATGGGTATTCTGAGCTTCTGGGCTAATATCCACTTGCCAGTGAATGCATATCATGTGTGTTCTTTTGTGATTGGGTTATTTCGCTTAGGCTGATATCGTCCAGATGCATCCTTTTGCTTAAGAATTTTGTGAATTCATTGTTTTTAATTGCTGAGTAGTATGCCATTGTGTAAATGCACCACATTTTCTGTATCTGTTTCTCTGTTGAGGGACATCTGGGTTCTTTCCAGCTTCTGGCTACTATAAATAAGGCTGCTATGAACATAGTGGAGCATGTGTCCTTATTAAAAGTTAAAGCATCTTCTGGGTATATGACTAGGAGTGGTAGTGCTGGATCTTCTGGTAGTACTATGTCCAATTTTCTGAGTGTTTGTACCAGCTTACCACCCACCAGCAATGGAAGACTGTTCCTCTTTCATAAACATCCATGCTAGCATTTGCTGTCACCTGAGTTTTTTACCTTAGCCATTCTGACTGGTGTGAGGTGGAATCTCAAGGTTGTTTCCTTGATGATTAAGGATGTTGAACATTTTTTCAGGTTCTTCTCAGCCATTCAGTTTTCCTCAGCTGAGAATATTTGTTTAGCTCTATACCCCATTTTTTAAATAGGGTTGTTTGGTTTTCTGGAGTTCAACTTCCTGAATTCTTTATATATATTAAATATTAGCCCCTATTACATTCAAGATTGCTAAATATCTTTTTCCCAATCTGTTGGTTGCGCTTTATCTTACTGATTATGTCCTTGGACTTACAGAAGCTTTGCAATTTTATGATGTCCCATTTGTCGATTCTTGATCTTACAGCACAGGACATATCTGATCTGTTCAGGAATCCTTCCCTTGTGACCATATCTTCAAGGCTTTTCTTGACTTTCTCCTCTATAAGTCCTTTGTCTCTGGTTGTATGTGGAGTTCTTTGATTCACTTATACTTGAACTTTGTACAAGGTGATAAGAATGTATCAATTCACATTCTACATGCTAACTGCTACTTGAGTCAGCACCATTTGTTGAAAATGCTGTCTTCTTTCCACTGGATGGTTTTTAGCTCCTTTGTCAAAGATCAAGTAACCATAAGTGTGTGGATTAATTTCTGGGTCTTCAATTCTATTCCATCCATCTACCTGTCTGTCACTATACTAGTACCATGCAATTTTTATCACAATTACTCTGTAATACAGCTTGAGGTAGGGGGTGAATTAAATGTAAATGAAGAAAATATCTAATAAAAGTTGAAAAAAAAAAGTCTTTAATTTCTTTCTTTATTTCTTCCTTGTCCAAGTTATCATTGAGTAGAGTTTGTTCAGCTACCACGAGTATGTTGGCTGTCTATTATTTATGTTGTTATTAAAGATCAGCATTAGTCCGTGGTGATCTGATAGGATGCGTGGGATAATTTCAATATTTTTGTATCTGTTGAGGCCTGTTTTCTGACCAATTATATGGTCAATTTTTGGAGAGGGTGTCATGAGGTGCTGAGAAAAAGTAGATCCTTTTGTTTTAGGATAAAATGTTCTATAGATATCAGTTAAATCTATTTGTTTCATAGCTTCTGTTAGCTTCAAAGTGTCTGTGTTTAGTTTCTGTTTCCAGGATCTGTCTATTGACAACAGTGAGCTGTTGAATTCGCTCATTATTATTGTGTGCAGTGGGATGTATGTTTTGAGCTTTACTAAAGTTTCTTTAATAAATGTGAATGCCCTTCCATTTAGAGCATAGATCTTCAGAATTGTGAGTTCATTTTGGTAAATTTTCCTTCGATGAGTATGAAGTCTCCCTTATTATCTTTTCTGATAGCATTAGGTTGAAAGCCGATTTCATTCAATATTAGAATAACTCTCCCAGCTTATTCTTGGGATCATTTACTTGTAATTTTTTTTCCAGCCTTTTACTATGAGGTAGTGTCTTTCTTTGTCACTGAGCTGGGTTTCCTGTATGCAGTTAAATGTTGTGTCCTGTTTATGTAACCAGTCCGTTAGTCTTTTTTTTTTTTTTTTTCCGTTAGTCTTTTTATTAGGGAATTGACACCATTGATACTAATAGAAATTAAAGAAAAGTTGTTGTTGCTTCTTATTTTGTTGTTGTTGTTGTTGTAATTTTGTTCATGTGGTTATCTTCTTTTAGGTTTGTTTAACAATTAGTTGCTTGCTTTTTCTAGGGCAAAATTTTCTTCCTTGTGCTGTAGTTTTCCCATTATCCCTTGAAAGGTTGGATTTGTGGAAAGATATTGTGTAAATTAGGTTTTCTCATGAAATACCCTGTATTTTCTCTCTATTATAATTAAAAGTATTGCTGGGTATAGTAGCCTGGGCTGGCATTTGTGTTCTCTTAGGGTCTGTATGACATCTGCCCAGGATCTTCTGGCTTTCATAGTCTCTGGGGAGAAGTCAGGTATAATTCTGATAGGTCTGCCTTTATATGTTACTTGATCTTTTTCTCTTACTGCTTTTAATATTCTTTGTTTTGTGTGTTTGGTATTTTCAATATTATGTGACCGGAGGAATTTCTTTTCTGGTCCAGTCTATTTGGAGTTCTGCAGGCTTCATGTATATTCATGGGTATCTCTTTCTTTAGGTTGGGGAAGTTTTCTTCTATAATTTTGTTGAAGATATTTACTGGCTCTTTAAGTTGAGAGTTGGAAATCTTCCTTCTTGACTATACCTCTTATCCTTAGCTTTGGTCTTCTCACTGTGTCTTGGATTTCCTGGATGTTTTTGTTTAGTATCTTTTCGAAATTCCCATTTTCTTTGACTGTTGTGTCAATGTTTTCTATGGTATCTTCTGCACCTGAGATTCTATCTCCATCTCTTGATATCTGTTTGTTATGCTTGCATCTATGGGTCCTGAAATTTTTCTTAGGTATTCTATTTCCATAGTTGTCTCCCTTTGGGTTTTCTTTATTATTTTACTTCCATTTTTAGATCCTAGATAGTTTTGTTCAATTATTTCACCTGTTTCGATGTGTTCTCCTGTATTTCTTTAGGGAGTTATTTATATCCTTCTTATTATCATCCATCATCATCTTGAGCAGTGACTTTAGATCCATATCTTGCTTTTCTGGACAGTACAACATAGGTCCTAAACGATACCACCCCCTCAAACCAAGACTACTACAGTTTATAGGAACCAAAGACACCGAAGACAAGGATATGAACGAAGAACGGTGGACTAATAGAGTTCACGAAGGAGATATATAGAATAACCTCGGAAGAGATAAGGGTCAACTCAGTCTTGAAGAGTCTCAGGTTGAAAGAAACACTACTTGTGACTCCGGGATGCTGTGATGCTGAGATTCTGGGTGTGTCAGAGTTCTTGGCAGTCAATCTTCCCCTGAGACCCTGAGATCCTGGTGTGACCAAGATTCTGGGATGATGAGATCCTAAGATCTTAGGTGTGTTAGAGCACCTGGAAGTGGTACCTCCTCTGGGGAACTTGGGGCTGTCTGCTGAGTTCTAAACCAAGTAGACCAGCACTGACTGTAAGGAACTTGAGCCACTGATTGGGCAGGGTTTCTATGTCTGTGTTCCAGCTGTCCACATGCACCCTCTGGTCTGTTGCAACAGATGTTGTGTTCTACTCACCAGTGATTCTAAAATCCTGGGTGTGCTAAGCAACCTGTGGGGTGGAGAGTTCTCTGGAGACCACTGGACTGCCTGCTGAGTTTGAGCCCAAGTTGGCCCAGTACTGGTGCTGACCAGAAGAAACCCTCAGGCTCTTCATAGAAACAGTAAATATCCTTTTTCACTGGGTCAACTCTTCAGATCGACAAATAGTTTCTTTTAATACTAAATTTGAGAATCTCAACGTTTGTATTATTTACAAACACAATGGGACAGCAATTGCAGAGGACAACTTGAGAGTTCCTAGTTGAAGGATTAACACAGGTTTTCAGTGATTTTACAAGTGCATTTAACCCTGGGTTTTCCATCTTCCTGACATTTCAAGTGATCAAACCTCACTGCTTTTATTTTAGATAAAGTATGAAGCACCTTCCTAGTACAACAAAAATAAAAGTGAGGAAAACAAGGATACTATGCTGTCAAATGTCACCTAGATTATCTAAGGATAACATGGCAGAGCTGTGGAAAAATCATGTTTTCATATTAAAATCTTTAAAACATAAATTATCTTTATATTTCAGTCATAAATTTATTTGTTGATCCAGATTTATAAAACTTCAGAAAAATAAATTATATACAATTTAGAATGTAAAAGTCCATTATGACCTCTAATGAAAAGTAAGTTTTAATATGCCTTAACTCTCATTTTTAATGAATTCCATTTTCAGGTACATTTTGGTGCGAATGACAGTCATTTACCTATATTCCTACATATTAAAAACACTATTCAATCTGTAGTATACAGTGCCTGTGCTCTGATGAGATCCCTTCAACTCACTTCCATTTCTCTATGTGTTTCTCTATCATCTGTCTAGAATAGTTGTTAACTTTTTTATCTATAGCTCAGACAGGAAAAAAAAAAAAAACATGCTTTTGCATTATAATTCCCCACTCTGTTCACACTCATTCTCTTCCCTTCTCCATTAAATAACCATCTGTAGTTTGGATATTTAACATCTTTTAAGAGTGCAGAAGTAAGGCTTAGACTTCAGTATGAGAGGATTTGGAGGTATTCTTGACTGGTAAAGTGGGTCCTGAAAAGAATGGAAACCTGGTCTTTACATTGATTTGAATTTTGATGTGAGATGAATTAGTTACTGCTTCATAAACCATTGCCATAATATGCCTATAACCAATTTTTATACTAGAGGCCAAACCAATGTGGCAGATCTTGGGAAAGAACTCTCATAAGATGTTTTCTGTGTGAAACATATTTATTTTCTTTTATGTTGTGGTTCCTCATTGTAGTGGCATAACTTATTATGTAAGTATGCTCCCTCTAGACACTCCTTGTCTTTTAAAGAGATTTTATAGACTCTGATGGAATTCCATGAGATTAAGGTCCAGTTTCTGCTAGTAAAAATAGGTTTAGAAATGTACCCTATTTTCCACCTTCCTCATATGAGAAAAATGTTTCTTGAAACTCCAAATTAACATATTAGATCTTATATCTTGATATCAGAATCTGTTTTGAAGAAGTCTGATAATGGTGATCCATGACTGTTTTTATTACGAATATATGAGCATTCGATTGTAAGATGAATCATATATTATAATCTCTAAGGATATTCTAACATCTATCATTATATGCACAAATAAGTAATATTCACTTCTCATCAAAGAACCTGTTTTTAGAAGCATAGAGAACATTACAGATACCCACAAGTAGTCAAAAATACATAAAATAACTGTCAATTGATTATTTAGCTCCAATTGCTATATCTACAACCCAATACCTATAAGTAGGCCCAAGGAACATTGTGGAAAAAGAGGTGAGAGGATTATAATGTCCCAACGATTAGAATATGTGCTGAAAGATGTCTTCTATGTATAATAGGAAGCTGAATCCATGAAATCCTATAGTAGGTTCTCATAAACAAGCTTCAATTAACATGTAGCATAAACAGTGGGACTACTCACCAAGCCTTACACTTAGACAAAGAACTACAGATTCTTCTAAATTACTTCTGAGAGAGGGACAATCTGTCTTTTTCAGCAATTATTACCTTGATAGTTCTGTCAATGTCAAGTAGCTAGCCCCCAAAAACATATACATATAAACAACATGAAAGGGATTCTGTATTTTGTTTTTATGTATTTATATGCTTGCATCTATGTGTGTGGATGCAAATGCATGTGCATATGTATAAAATTAATAAAGCAAAAAGAGGTCATGAATTTGAGAGAAAGTAATCATGTACATGGGAGTAGTTGGAAGGAAGAAAAGGAGAGATGGAAATAATGTACATATAGAACTTATATACAAAGACCTCAACAACAAAAATCTACCTCAATAGTAGCCTAATAGAAATTATTAATCATAAAGGTATAACAAAAATACTTTCACCAATATATATTTTATAAATACTTTACTTTTATACAATTTCTATTCAGTTATATTAATATATTTGTTTATGAACTCACATTAAATTGATATCAGTGGAAGAGAATATGGCTCATTACAGAGCAAATAGTCATTGGTATGAAAATAATTGAATTTAAATTTCAGATACAGTATTTTTATCTGTTGTTTATTGCCATTAGCCACATGAAATTGCATTTAGATTATCTGATGGAATCAATAGACTCTTACTTAATAACTAAAACATTTTACATACCATAAAATTAAGAAAGTAATTAAGATTTATAGTAACTTATGGCTTAACATTTATTTTTTGTTGTTTTAAGATATATTAAATATTATATCACAAAGGGATTCAGGTATTCTGAAGAGAGACCTTTTATATCTCAGAAAATAAGGAGTGTAGAAGTTTCAAGATGTCCTTTAACTGATCAGAAACTTTAAGCACCCTCTTTTTTACCCTGATATAAGAAATAATAAATATTGAAGACATAGTCAAAAAGTTCCTTCTGTGAAAAAATTCAGATCATTCTAGCTGTCTGGAGAGGATATACCAGGTAAACATCCTGGAATAAAGAGTCTAGCTGAACTGCCTGGAAGAGTCTCAACCAAACAGAACTATCTAGAAGAAAAAGCCTCCTACATGCCAATGAGCTCCAGGCTGTTCCCCACTTTCTCTTCTATTATATTCAGGTTATATAGTTTTATATTGAGGTCCTTGATCCACTTGGACTTGAGTTTTGTGCAAAGTGACAAATATGGATCTATTTTCATTTTTCTACATACTGACTGTCAGTTTGGACAGCCTATTTATTGAAGATGCTTTCTTTTTTTTTTCCATTGTATATTTTTGACTTTTTTGTCAAAAATCAAGTGTCCCTAAGTGTGTGGTTTTATTTCTAGATCTTCAGTTCTACTGCACTGATCAACCTGTATCGGGTGTTCCACAGTGACAGAATGAATACAGAAAATATGTTTCGTTTACACAACGGAATGCTATACAAATAAAGAACAAAGACATCATGAGTTTTGCAGGCAAATGAATGGAACTAGAAAATTTCCTCTTGAGTGAGTTAATTTAGACCCAAAAGGACATGCAATCATTATGTGGATATTAGCAAAAATCATACAAAATACCCAGGATACATAATCGAAGAAGGCAAACAAGCCAAAGGATCCTAGTGAGGATGCCTCAATCCCACTTGGGAGAGAGAAGAAAACCATCTGGTGGGGTTGGGGTGGGGGGTAGAAGGAAGGAAGGACCTGCTTGGGAGCGGGGGCAGGGAATCAGGGAATTTAATCAGATATTGGGGAGTGGGACAGTATAGAATTCCCTGAGGGCCAGGAGAAATAAGGGTAACAGGCAACCTTGGGAGGTAGGCGATAAGAGGGGAACCATCTAGAATGTACCAGAAACCTGAGAGATGAGAGACAGTCAGGACTAAAAAGGAAGAACCATAGATAAAATGTCCAATAGTGGGGAGAGGGAACTTGTAGAGTCTACCTCCAGGAGAAAGACAGGGCATCAAGTGGAGGGAAGCAGTCAAAATATCTGTCCCAGAATTGGTATATCCTCTCCCCATCTAAAAGACATGCAAGGACAAAAATAGTGAAGAGAAGGAGGAAAAGTGGTCCAATATACATCGCAAAGTGGGATCCTGCTCAAGGGATTGATCCAAGGCCTGACACTCTTACTGATGCTATTTTGTACTTACAGAATGAGCCTAGCATGGCTGCTCTCTGAGAGGTCCCATAAGCAGCTGAAAGGCTCAGATGCAGATACTTATACCCAACCAATAGAGAGAAGCTGGTGACCCCTGCTGTTGAATTAGAGAAAGGCTGGAAGAAGCTGAAGTCTCAAAATAACCCAGAACCACACAATCTCTCAGACACTGAGCCACCAACCAGGAAGCATACACTAGCTGATATGAGGTCCCCAACACATATACAGCAGACGACTGACTAGTCTGACCTCAGTGAGAGAAGATGCACCTATTCTTGAGAGACTTGAGGGACCAGGAAATTTGGTGGCCTAGTGGGGTGGGAGTGAAGGTGGCAACATCTTTTTGGAAAAGGGGATGGGGAAGGGGAGGAAGAATGGGTTGCAGAACTGTCTGAGGGTGAATGGGATAACTCGACTGCACAAATAGAGTAATGATAATTAGATAAAAAGAATTTCAAAACTAAACTTTTATATATAAAACAACTATATCTAACTTAAATCCTCAATATACTTGAGGATTTAACATGTCAGCCAGTGTTTCCATTGTTCTTGTTCCCTGACCATTACCAGCCTCTAGCTTAACTGATAAGAGTGTGTCTTTCTGGACTTCATATTGTTCCCTAAGGTTATTTACACTAAAGCCAGTAGTAAAAACATCTCAATCTCGCTTCACTAACAACTTTATTTTTCCAAACATTTTCTAAGGGTGGTAGCCATTGTTGACAATCTATATCTCTTAATTCTTCTCTAGGGTAGTGATAAAATCATCAATCTTGCTACAGCAGCAATGCATGAAACAGATAAAACACTATTATTGTGAGTGGCAGAGATACTGTCCAGTGAGGGGCTTGAAGCCCCCTTAAAGTTTTCATATAATTGTTAGATTACAAGGGATTTGAGGGCAGCAAGAAGAGAGCCCCACAACTATATAATGTCTTCAGGACAAAGAGTCCTTGGGGCCATACCACACCTAGGCTCTCCCATGTGGCTGTAATCACCCTTGGACTGCAATGTGTGAGTTCTAAAGCCTTTTGTCATTCTCCTGAATGGCCCTCAGCAGTATAAAATGAGCTTGAAATACAGGGATTATGATTATGGAACATGATTTGGGTACATTTTCTCCAGTACTATTTATACAAAGAAGCTTACCCAGAATAAAGTTACAATTCAGAAAAGATTTTAAATACCACAATTTTTCAAAATTCTTGAATGTGTTCTAAGCCTTGAAAATCATACTGAGTGGCTATTTCAACTCTTTCTTTGTCTTCATTGTGATGCCTCATTTATCATGGAAAAGCTTCAGGAATGGAAAGAAATTCTAAGATTTCAGCACAACGAATTAACAAAAGGAACCCTTTCAAGACATTTTTCCTAAGCAATCAAGAGTGCTTAAAATATATTGAACAAAATTGCTGTAAAGACAAATTCTGGGCATGTAATAAGCAAACATTTATTAGTAAGTAAGTATTAGTTACAGTGAGAGAAACAAATTGCCTTTTTGAAATTTATAGTGAGTATTAACACATATCTTTGTGGCAGTTATTATAGAATCCATCTTTGATTACTTTGTCTGGAGAACTCTGACTATTTATTGCTAGCTTGAAATACCATTCCTGTCAATCTCCAAAGCTTTTTATCACTCAGCTACCCCAGTATATCATACATTATTAAATTGTAGCAATTTTAATAGAGAAAACTTTTAGATATTTCTTCTTCAGATACAAATGTCCAAAAAGTTAAGACAAAGTTTTGAATACTTAAAAGGAAACAACAGTCATTGTATCATTATAAAATCATAGGGGATTAACAAAATATTGATAGGTTCCATTAAATAACATATATACATGAATGTATCTGTAAAAGAAAATTTCAATGTATGTAATTCAAAATAGAATAATTAAAAAATTAACCTTTAAACTATATTTGTATGTGTCTGTAGATGTACTTATGGGTACAGGAAACATTCATAATCATATTTGTTGACATTTATTATTCCAAGAATATCTAAAACATAATTTTTTGAATTTTTTGATATTTTAAATATGTTAATAAATTGTGGTACATACATTATATATATATATATATATATATATATATATATATATATATATATATATATAATCACTTAGAATTTCACTTTGACTATTTAGAGTATCACTTAAAATTAGGAAAGTAATATGTACTGTTTCCATAAAATACAATGATGTAGCAATTTTTGATAAATGTGGTGGAGATTCCTCAAAGAATGAAAACAGATTTACAACATGTGGAATAGTTATCCAATGTGTTGGTTGTACTGGCTAGTTTTGTGTCAACTTTACACAACTGGAGATATCAACAAGGGGACATTTGGAGGGGAAACCAGGAAAGTTAGTAACATTTGAAATGTAAATAAAGAGAATATCTAAACAAACCAATAACAAAAAGGAAATCTTGACTAAGACAATACCCCATACATATGATAGTTATAATAATGAGCAACCAAATATTTTTCCTTATTAATTCCAAGTCCAATAAATTAATAACAAACCATGACTATATATGGCTAGTATATTGGATTTCAGTTGTCTGTCATGCATCACAGTGTGTAGACACATACACCCACAGACCCACTTTACCTCCTCCTGCTACATATGTAATTCATAACAATATATAACCCAAAGTTATTGGTTAATAAACTCAAATCCAATAAAATTAATAACAATTAACCATCATATGACTTTTATTATGTTGAATTTTAGTTATCCACAGGGTTCTTGGAACATGTGTTCTTTTGTATACTTCCATATTTAATTTTTTAGTTATAAATAATTTAGCAAAAGAAAACAATTCATATATATTTAATTGTTTCCTTCTAAGTTTAATGAATAAAAATTCTTGTCTACAAATACTCTCTGTTTTCTTCAAAAATATATTATGGTAAAATATTTTTAATTTTTTAAAAATTTGGGCCATAGAACTTTCATGAAAACAAAGGAAATGTATGTCAGAATTTTCTAAAAATAATCTCATATAAATTTGTTGAAAAAAACTGAAGTTCATGCAAACTATTATACCTGATGTGTAATAAGTAATGATATATTATTTGGGGAAAAAAATCCTTCAGTGGACACTAAAGAGATAAATTAAAATGATAATCAGTTGCCTATTCCAATATACACTTACCTTAGCTATATTGATTCATTGTAGGATATATGTAGTGGGGATTTCTTACTTTGTTCAGGAGCTTTAAACCTTTTTTGGGATATGTAATGGTTCAGGTGAGATCTCATAGAAGAATGGAAGCATGTTCAGAATTGGTACCAGATACATGTCACTGAATGTTTCAGAAAATAGTGTGTTCAAGAAGCATTCAAGGAAATGGCTCATGGTTGTTGAAACATAAACACGAAGAATCTAAATGAGGAATCAGCACATGAAAGACGTTCTTCATCTTTAAGTTAATGATGAATGCAAAAGGATTAATAAGGCCTTTGAAAATGGTTTAAGTCTTTTTAGACCTGAGAATAACATACCTTGCATAATAGGTACTGAGGTAACTAGGAGGATCTATTGTAATGGTTATAGATGTTGTTTATGGATTGGATGTATTCAGATTGAGAAGTCAAATAATTTTCTCAGATTCATTGAGCTTACTTTAGACAAAAAATAGTAAATTGTTATAGCTTCCCATGACAAAGGTTAAGTTGTCAGTAGCGTAAATTACCTTAAGTTTATTTGTCATAGTTTTGTCCCTGTTATCTTTAGTTCCCATATAATGAAGGAGCATTAACCAAACTGGTGATTTTCTGATGGTAGGAAATTGACCAGGGCTCTGTTAGCTCTTGATGCTTTCATGCTATTTTTGCTCACATTCTATCATGTAGGTGACATTAATGAGGTAAGAAAGTTGTTTCAAGGAAAGCTAGCACAGGAAAGCAATTCCAAACAAAGACCAACAGAGATACCATTTCCCACATGTAGAGAGCAACTGCAGCTTCATTATTCAGCGTATGGAGAACAAGCTAGCAATGTTAAACAGAATGTGTTCAAAGGTCATACATAACTATAAAAGCATAGACCAAAACTAAGTCAGTGGTATGCAAAAGCTATTATCTCTTATTCAACAACCCATCACAACATAGCACTGTGCTTTCGGAAAGCATATCTTAACCTTAAATAACTTAGAGCGAATTGGTCCTGATGTTATTTTGAAAGTTATGGTGCTTTTGAGTTTATAGAGTGCATTAACACCCACAGAGATAAACTGAGTGAGCTTACCAGAAGAACCTAGAAAAACTACTCAGGGAGCAATAACTTTGTCTTTAGAAAGCAGTATAATTCTAAATATATTGAAATGTCAGATAGATGACTGGAGTAAGAAAAATGCATAGTATGGTTTGTATTTAAAGTCTTGGCACCAAATAAAATTGTGTGAAGTGAACAAATGTAAGTCATGTTGCTGTATACATGACTGTAACTGAAAAAGATTAAAGCAGTATAGACCAAATATTCAGAAAATTTTAAAAATTATAAGGATATAGTAGAACCCTAAAAAAGAAAGGGTGGAAAGGAAACATATGGAACTCATTGAAAAGGTTAAAAGTACATGATTCAGAATTCTGAAGCTTGTATTATTTGAAACTAGAAACCCAAGGAGTAGGAGAATGGGGACACATCCTATTCTTAACCTCATGCAACACTCAGGATTTATGTGCACTGAAAACACCTAACATGAAATATAATGCATTGAGGTCTTACCCATCAATCAAAGAGTACACATGGAAGAACCCTTGGCTCCAGTCACATATGTAGCTGAGGATTACCTTGTTGGTCATCAATGGGAGGAAAGGCCCTTGGTTCTATGATGGCTCTTTGCCCCAGTGTAAATGAAAGCCAGGGCCATGAAGAGGGAGTGGGTGGGTTGCTGAGTAGGGGGAGGGGAGAGGGGATAGGGTATTTTCAGAGAGGAAACAAGTAAAGGCAATAACATTTGAAATGTAAATAAAGTATCAAAAAAAAAAAAAAAAAAAAAAAAAAAAAAAAAAAAAAAAAAAAAAAAAAAAAAAAAAAAAAAAA
>LR751033.1:110880-140595 GCA_902729485.2 Mus minutoides
CAAACATAACCAGAAACAAATCTTTTATACAGAAGATACTCAGGCACAGAAATATTTGATAACAATATGAGCTATGGTATGTTTTGTTATTGATATTTGCTATATCACAATTTTTGTAAAAGTCACAATTTTGTATCTTTTCCTGAATAAAATTATACATATATTATCTGAAATAATGGTCTTGATATACAATGGACCATGATTCTGACATTTATGAAAATATCTTATACTCAGAACAAAGTAATTTATTAAATTGGTACAGTTTTAGGTAGCAAATATTGTTATTTAAATTAGTGCAAGCAATAGATTTTATGTAGTTTATAGTGATTCTTCTTTTTTTTTTTTAAGTATGGTGAATATTTTAGAGTAAAAAATTTTATGAGAGCACATACAAATAGAAAAATTCATTCCTAAGAGAATACAGAGTAAGATTCCATAAAATTATCAATATAATTGATAGAGTTACTATAATTTCTTTATATAGATTGTAGAGTGAAATAATGAATAATATACATCTCATATCACAATGTGGAAAGTATAAAAGTGGTATTTCCCCTAAGATTGTAAACATTAGTTTCATTAGGGCTTTTTCATTCAAGAAGAGTAATGGAACTATCAAATATTTCTCTGAGCCAGAAATTATCTTCAATGTGAAAGCAATATCTAATAAACTTCGACGATGCAAATGCTAAACTTTCTTTTTTACTTTTTTTATTAATTAATTATATTATTTTTAACACTCCAGATTTTATTCCCCATCCCCAGGCCACCTTCCAATTGTTCCACAACCCATACCTCCTCCTCAACCCCCGTCTGAATGTGGATGTCTCTACCCCCACCCCCACCCCACATGACCTCTAAACTCCCTGGGGCCTCCAGTCTCTTAAGTTTATTAGGTGCATCATCTCTGAATGAACACAGACCCAGAAGTTCTCTGCTATATGTGTGTTGGGGAACCTCATATCAGCTGGGGTATTCTGCCTGTTTGATGGTCCAGTGTTTGAGAGATCTCATGGGTCCAGATTAATTGACCTTTCTACTCAGCTTCTTTCAGTGATGCCTTAATTCAACAACAGGTGTCAGCTGCTTCTTTCCATTGGTTGGGTGCAAATATCTGCATCTGACTCTTTTAGGGGCTTGTTGGGTCTTTTGGAGGGCAGTCATGATAGGTCTGTTTTTGTGAGTGCTCCATAGCTTCAGTAATAATGTCAGGCTTTAGGACCTCCCCTTGAGCAGGATCTCACTTTGAGCCTGTCACTAGATCTTCTTTTCCTCAGGCTCCTTTCTATTTCCATCCCTAAAATTCTTTCAGACAGGAACACTTATAAGTCAGAGTTGTGACTGTGGTATGCTCCCAGTCCATCATTTGATGCCCTGTCTTCCTGCTGGAGGTGAGCTCTTTAAGTTCTCTTCCCCTACTGTCAGACATTTCATCTAAGATTGCCCCCTCCCTTTGAGTCCTGAAAGAACCTCCTACCTCCCAAGATTGCCTATTTCCATTCTTTCTGATGGCCCTTGGGGCTTCAGTCTTTTTCTCTCACCCAGTACCAGATCAGGTACCCGTCTCCCTGCCCCCACTTCTCTCCCCCCTCCCCTCCCCCGCAGAAGAGAAAGTTGGAAAGAGGCTTGAACTCATTGGCACAGGGTGAAGTTTCATAAACAGAGCTCCAATGGTTCATGCTCTAAGATCAAGAATTGATAAATGGGACCTCATGAAACTGGAAAGATTCTTTAAGGCAAAGGACATAGTCAATAAGTCAAATAGGCAACCTACAGATTTTCACTAACTCCACATCTGATTGAGGGATAATATCCCAAACATAAAAAGAACTCAAGAAGTGAATTACCAAAAAAAACCAAACAACCCAATCAAAAAATGAGGTATAGAACTAAACCGAGATTAAATTGAGGAATCTGGAATGGTTGAGACGTGACTAAAGACATGTTCAAAGTCCTTAGTGATCAGAGAAATGAAAATTTAAAAGACCTTGAGATTCCACCTTACACCAATCAGAATGGCTAAGATAAAATCCTTAGGTGACAACATGTGTTGTTGAGGATGTCAAGAGAGAGGAACCTTCCTCCATTGCTGATGGAATTGCAAACTCGTACAACCACTCTGGAAATCAATGTGGAGGTTCCTCAGAAAATTGGAAATGGGTCTACCTGAAGACCCAGCAATACAACTCTTGGGAATATACCCAAAAGATGCCCCACCATGCCACAGGGGCATGTGTTCGACTATGTTCATAGAGGCCTTATGAGTGATAGCCAGAAGCTGGAAACAACCCAGATGTCCCATGTCAGAAGAATGGATACAGAAAATGTGGTTAATTTACACAAAGAAATACTACTTAGCTATTAAGAATGAGGACATCCAGCCAGGAAGTGGTGACACACACCTTCAATCCCAGCACTTGGATTTCTGAGTTCGAGGTCAGCCTTGTCTACAGAGTGAGTTCCAGGACAGCCAGGGCTATACAGAGAAACCCTGTCTCAAGAAACAAAACAAAACAACAACAACAACAAAATGAGGACATTGTGAGTTCTGCAAACAAATGGGATGGAAGTAGAAAATATCCCAAGTGAGGCATGCACGGTATGGACTCACTAATATCATCTGGAGTGAGGCATACAAGGTATGGACTCGATAATATGTGGGTATTAGCCATAAAATTAAAAGTACAAAATATCTAAGAATACAGTTCACAGAACCTAAAAAGGTCAACAAGCTGTAGTGCCCAAGTGAGGATGCCTCAGTCCCACTTGGGATAGAAAAGAAAGCAACCACAAATGAGGAGGGAGAAAAGGACCTGGAAGGGAATATGCTAACCTTTCTAATGGCAATATTAAATGTGAATATTTAAATAGACTATTATTTTAAACATGCACGTTTTACTAGAATATGTGATAAATCTTTTATTCATCATTATCATAGAGATGCTGCAATTAATGAAATATTGAATTATGAATACTTACTGACATTTGAGAATACTTTGATCAATAGAAGGACTGAGACAAAGCTTATTATAATGTGTATATGTATCTTACTCTAACATTGACTATTTCAAAGCAAGTACACTTTAAGATAATAGATATAAGACAATTAATTATTCTGGTCACTTTTTCTGTAAAACAAGGAACTAAATTCCCATAGAGAAATACTCCCAATAGAAAAACAAACAAACAAACAAACAAACAAACACAGTAGTAGTTTTATTCTCAAGAGATTTCAAGCAAATATTCTGCCCAGACCTTGTTAAAATTCTTTTCTCTAACTTTGTTGTTTCTTTTCAATTTATTATTCTCTGTCCAGTTCAGTGTCCAGATAACTATTACAGCATCTTTGCAACTTCATTTTCAAATGAAGTCTCTTTTTCAAAATAAAAATTACTTTATCAAGTTCATATATATATATATATATACATATATATATATATATATATATATATATGTATATATATATATATATACATATATATATACATATATATATATATACTTTATTTTTTCAAAAATTATGTAATTTAATCACTGTGTTAAAGTTATTTGAAAAAATATTTTTTGGTGTCAGTGTTAATCTGATATGTTGTTGTTCCTAGGAGAATATAGCATATACTTATCTATCGTACTACTAATAAAAGATCTACTTATGATAATCAGGACAAAAAAAATGTCTTCTACATTCCTCATTTCCATAGAGGTAAGGTTATTAAGTAACTACTGATTCAATTTTCCTAAGCAGTTACTACCTCCAAATCTATTTTTCCTTCTTTTCAGCATAAAATCAGGAATGAGGGAAAGTTTATAAATGATGAAGAGAGTAAATTGATTTAAAAATAATCACTTAGAGTAGCTCAGAGATGTCTAAGAAGTTGAGAAAGTTCATCTCTTTTGAAGATGACACAACTTAGGTTTTACTAAATAGAGTAGCTCACAACTGCTTGAAATTCAAGCTTCATGGAAATCTAACACCTTTTGCTACCATAACTGCCTGAAATAACTATCACACATGCACACACACACACACACACACACACACACACACACACACACACCCTTTGTGTACATGCATGCAAAAATAAACATAACTAATTTTAAAGAAAGCAGGAGTGGGTGGGTGGGTGGGTGAGCAGGGGGCGAGGGGGATAGGAGATTTTTGGAGGGGAAACCAGGAAAGTGGATAACATTTGAAAGGTAAATAAACAAAATATCTAATTTTGAAAAAAAGAAAAAAATTAAAATAATCATTTCAAATGCAATCTACATGTTTTAAGGATATGAGATATGTAAAACTTCATAGCTAGTTAAATATACTCTCATAAAATAAAATTATTAATGGAACATATAGAAGAGTTTCATCAATGTTTTAAGTCCTTTAAAATATTTAAATTATTTTAAGGGTATGCTGCACTCATTCTAGATTGTGTTGTTATTAACTAGGAACAGTTTAAACATACGTGAACATAAAACTAACCACTATAGTGTTTGGAACAATCTAATTTTAAGATTTTTTTTTTCTGATTCTAATAAATAAATTGCCTCTATTGTACATTTACATAATAGAAATTGATTTTCTACTATGTTTAGCTTATTTTTATTTCCACTCTTCTTTAATAACATTGGACAAAATCAACCATAAAATGTATATAGAAAATGTTTATACCTTAGGGTATTTATGGAAATTAAACTAGATTGGTAATACTCATGGTTGTGCTTATAAACTTAATCTCACTTGTTCTTGCAGGCTTGTTCTAGTGTTTATAAGCAGTTTCAATTCTAAGGCATCTTTATTTGTTTCTCCACCATTTTTCTTCTGAAGTTACATCTGTTCCTTACTGAATGTTAGACCTCAAGCAAGGAACCCATGATTCAGATTTTATATTATTCAGCATCAAGTTAAATATCCCATTTAACATCTTTTAAATTTATTAATCATTTTATTTGTTTACATTTCAAATGTTATTTTTCTTTCTAGTCTCTCCTCCAGGAGGTCCACACTCCATCACCCTCCCGTTTGCCTTTAAGAGGGTGCTCTCCAGGCCACCCACCCACTCCCATCTCACCCCTCTAGCATCTGCCTTCTCTGGGGCATTAGGCCTCTACAGAACCAAGCATTCCCTGATGTCTTCTACATTCCTCATTTCCATAGAGGATGCCAGATGGGAACATCCTCTGCTACATATTTAGCATGAGCCACAGACCAACCCATGTATACTGGGAGAGTCCCTGGGAACTCTGAAGGGGGCCAGTTAGTTTATACTATTGTTCTTCCTGTGAGGTTCAGAGTGAAGTGATAAATGCCAGGGCTAGGCAGTTCAGATTGCAGTCTCCTTCAGCTCTTTCAGCTCTTCTCTTAATTCTTCCATTGGAGTCCCTGGCCTCAGACCAGTGGTTAGCTGTGACTATCTGCATGTTGTTTGTTTGTTCGTTTGTTTGTTTGTTTGTTTGGAAATGGAGAGATGGCTCAATGGCTAAGAGCACTGACTGATCTTCGAGAGGACTCAGGTTTAATCCCAAGACCCACATAAAGACTTTTAATTCTCTCTTATTCCATTTCTAGGGAATATGATACACTCTTCTGGCCTACATACCATTAGGCTCCACACATGATGCACAAATGAAAATACAACCAAGTCACTGCTTCAGTAATATTTAAATAAATATATTCCAAAAAAAGGAATGTCATTTGCTATTTCATCTTTCTAAAATGAAAAAAAAAATAGAGATATGTATTGCTCACAGTCTATACCTTGGAATGCTTCTAATTTCAATTATTTCTGTAAAGTAAAATTGAACCTAAGTCATCATAAACATTTCACAATATTGCTTAAATTTTGAAGAACCTTTGCAGTTTAGTAGATAGAAACACTCAAATTTACACCTAGCCATGAAAAGAGAGTGTCTTTATAGTTCCCTAGAAATGAAGATAAAAAAGAGTTTTGTTTCATGGGATTTGGCAATACGCCTGGAGAGGGCTATGTCTTCCACTGTCAACATTCCTTAATTGCCTGGTTTTTTGTTTGTTTGCTTGTTTGTTTTTGTTTGTTTGTTTTTGTTTTTTGTGGAAGGTTAAGGTCTCATGGCTTTCCAGGCCCATTGTGATCTTTCCTCATGTGCCCTCCTGGTTTAACTTATTTGGTAATTTTCTACATACTTAAGGTCAAGTGTTGTCACTCTGTACTGGTGAAAGCTTCATAAAGGATCCTTCCAACTGAGATCTATATATGAATATGAATGAATCAACACTACTTAATTTTAAAAACTGGAGCATATGGATTATTTCAAAAAATATTCGTTAAGTCAATATTAAAACTGAATTGGGAAATACTTTCAAGGCTATTGAAAATCAATTTATGTATTGGATGGGCTGTAGGGCCTATTTTATATCTTTTCATGAAGCTAAAGTCAAAGTAACAGTGTTTATGGTGGCAAACAATGAAGTGATAAATGCCAGGGCTAGGCAGTGCTCCTTGCTCCTTGTTCTTAGTCTCCTAGATGAGTGATAGTCACAAGTAGCTAAGTGTATGAGAACAACAGCATAAATGAAACAGGATCGCCAAGAATCTAATGAAGTAGAGGAAGTTCCTCAAGGTCTCCTATCTATAAGCTGTGCCTCTCTCCCTTAACCATTCAACTTATTTTAGACAGTTTAAAAATTGTATCCCATGCTTGTATAAAATATACTCCTCACACGAAGCATATAATTTAATACCTTGGAAGTCTCACAATGTAAGTACTCCAATTTTTTATTTAATATTACTTTTACAGAGAAAGTGGAAAACAATGATATTCTATGGAAAACTTTCTAATCTAATCTGCATTTGCACGAGTAATTTATATTCATCAGCTGCAGGTATTTAAACAGCAATGGAGCTAATGAAGCACTCGTGACTGAACACCTATTGCTATGTTCCTTGTTATTTTTCTTCCTAAGTCTTAATGAGATGTAATTACAGTCACTCATGTTTTGTCTAGAACATGCTTTATTACCACAGAAAAAGTAGAGAGAAGTAACAAGAAGAAAACCAAACTTACTGCAGATATGTAAATGAGAAGATGCTGAGCTACAGAAGAGCCTGAAGATATTAACATCTGTGTGAATGAAACAGCCATTTCACAACTCAGTGGACCTTAAACACAGAAGACACTGAAATCTGTTCAGTACATGGAGTAGATTTTTAAATATGTTCAATTATTGCTTGACTCCCAGCTGCTGTCTGAACATGGCTTCTGTAATATTAGAAACTCTGCTTTGACACCACTGTCATTTAAAAATCATGTCCTTGATTAATAGTTGCCACCAGACTAAACAGCCATTTTAAATTCCTAAGTAAGTACTTGAATTGCACCCTGTTCAAAATTGCGTTTTTAGGATAAAGAGATTAGAATGTATTTACTGAGAAGCTCTGAAATGTAAGAACAATGACTTTGACAAACTTGGCTTTGTTATTTTTTTTTCTTCCTTTGAATATAAATAGCCAATATGGCTGATAACATACAGATAAATGTCAAAATGAATCTATGTAATTAGCTTTAGGCAAATTCTTGGAAATTTAAAACATTTACATACATTCTAACTAGAAAATGCTCATTTAGAATAATAACTAGAACAGAAAGCCTATGCAGTACCTAGGTTGTAACTAAATGGGTGGAGTGTTTTCCTGGCATACATGAGGACTAGATTTGACCCCTACAAATAAAAATAATAATTAAAAAAAAATTGACATGTGTGAATTTTGTCTCCCTAAAAACAAACTGAGTTTAAAAATATCCATGCTTATTATAAATATGTTTGAAGTATTACAATTACTGAAAGGAGGCGTGCACATTAGAAAGGTTGCTCTCTACTTTTTAATCATGAAATTACAAAAGGCATAATATTTTGCAGGTAGACATCTACTATTTTTCTGTATAATTAAACAACAGCTTTCTTTATTTTTATGCTTCAAAGAGCCATTAATACATAATATTAAAATTTATGAATGTTTACACTTCAATATAATTTTAAAATAATTATTTTAATACCTTTTGGATGAATAAAGGTTGTAAATTAGCATTTATCAAATGAACTTTTTGTTAAAATAAAATACTGGATAACTTTTCATTTTTAAATTTAAAATACTATGATTTAAATTAAGTTATTATCTTTCAATCTGGATATTTAACATTTGTTCTGCAAGATAAAGGTGATATGCCTTATCTTTATATAAGTGATTTTAAAAATATTCTACATATTAGGCTGTGAGGATTCCAGATAGTAAAAAGTAATTTAATCCATATTTACTTCAATGATTGAGCCAAGCATAGACACAATAGGGAACATAAATTACATGTGGCACACTCACTCTCTCCCTGTGCAGTCTGTATCCTGCCAGTGAGTAAGAACTCTGTGTCACACTCCCTCAGACACCTTAACTTTTTTCAGCATTATGCTGCAAGTTATCTTTATGACTCCCAAGGCATTTTTATAATGCCATTTCTTGGCCTTTAAGAGATTTACATTTTTTATTTCTTCCATGTGAAAGGTCTGTGGATTGATATGTAAAATAAGTCACAGTTAATTAGTAGATCCATATTCAGGGAAGCTTGAACAAGAGGCCAAGAATTTGAAGAGGATTCTGCTAATCATAAAGTCTGAAGTTTCAACTACTTTATTTTTCCTAATATACTGAAAATACATAGTGAAGAATGTAACACAATCAGAAACATTGTAACAAGTCAACCCTAATGATCATTTATTTGAATCAGTAAGCTGCTGACTGTCAAAGGTCAGGGCTGTCAAATAGCAGGAGAAACATATTTCTCTCTGAAGAGACTTCAGCATAGCGTGGTTATTTTATCTGTTNAAAAAAAAAAAAGATAAAGGCACATACAAAAACTTCAACTTCATGAAGCATACTTGAATTCAATATGACAGAAAACGTACAGTTTCAGATAATATTGAAAGGTAAATAGATAGGGCCAAGATATTGGCTGCATTCTGAGACACTTTGATTATCCACCTGAGGACTGAAGAAGATCCTGCTGAAACAAAAGGAGCTGAGGATGGGTAGGAGCGAGGCTGCGAAAACAAGCAGAAGGAACAACAAGTGAAGATTGATGAAACCAAAATGTGCATGAAAATTTTCTGTCTCTGTATCTGACTGTTCACATACATAACTTTTAACTTCATTATATACTATATTTTTTCAAATTTCTGGAGAATCATGACAATAAAACAGGCAATAGATACAAATACCTTCTGGAAGACTTCACTATCCATATGGTACAGTATGGATCATTCTAAGTCACAAATGAATGGTAAGTATATGAGCAAAATGTACACTCCATTTAAACCACTCTAACAATGGCTATCCCCACTCCTCCCAGTTCCCCGTCCCCCATTGCCACACCCTTCTGTTTAATTTCCTGACCACTTGTACTTCTCCCAATGCCTGTCTCCTTCCACAACTGATCGTGCCTGCCTTTTCCTTTGTCCTTCTCTCTCCCTCCCATCCACCAACTCCTACCTCAGCACCCTAGCATTCCTTTTCACTGGGTCATGGAGCATCCAAATAACCCAATGCCTCCCCACCCAATGATGCCAGATAAAGCCATCCTCTGTTACATATGCAACTGGAGCCATAGATCTCTCCATGCGTGTTCTTTGGTTGGTGGTTTCGTCCCTGTGAGCATTGGTGGATCTGGTTGGTTGATATTATTCTTCTTCCTATGGGATTTTAAACCATTTCAGTCTTGCCCTAATTCTCAATTGGGGTCCCAGTGGTAAGCTCAGTTCCACAGTTTGCCTCGAGCATCCTCATCTGTATTTGTCAGGTTCTGGCAGAGCCTCTCAAGAGACAGCTCTACCAGGTTCCTGTCAGCAAGCATTTCTTTGCATCAGCAATAGTGTCTGGGTTTGCTAGCTGCATATGGTGGATGGGTGGGGGAACATTCTCATAGAAGTATGGGGGAGGGGTGGTATATGGTGTTTGCAAAGGGGAAACCAGGAAGGGGAATAACATTTGAAATGTAAATAAATAAAATAACCAATAAAAACAAAAATAAACCACTCTAACAAATAGCATTAACATATGCAAAATCTGTCTCTGCACAAGCTGTCTAGAATGAAAGGATAACCATGTCCAGTAATATATTCCCACAAAATTCACCATTATTTGTAACTGCTTGATTTGAGATGAATGTTCTCTATGAAAGCTAATGTAAAGAGTTTAGTGGAAATAAAAACCACTGTGTAGAACTGACAAATTGTTTCTAAATTTTGTTTGAACATAAAAAAAGTGTGGCAGGAAGTGGGGCAAAGACTGGAGTGTAAAATAATAAAAGTAATATTAATAATAAAAAATCTCTTTTGACTACTTTTCAGTGATCTTTGAGCCCTAGCTGCAAGATTATGTCATGTACAGATATGTTCACTGGGGCTCAGTTTTTCACAACTGTTAATCTCTTTTTTTGTTGTTGTTGTTCAGTTGTGTTTTTTCTGTGATATTATTCATTTCTAAGGAGACTTTTCTTTCTTGAGAGGTGGTAGCTACATATATCTGTATGTATACAGTTAAGATTTAGAATGAAAATAGGAATCATGTCAGCCTAGCAGAATGACAATAGTGCTCTTCTCTAAGGTTCATATACTAGGCTTGAGGATACCTTTTAGATTTGTATTTAAGTCCAATTATATGTGTGTTTATTACCTTAGCTATGCAAATCTCACTTATGGATATCTTGCAATATTAGTCATTGTCATGGCTTCTTAAATATTGCTTTGAATAGTACTATTAGAGTCTTACCTCTCCTGAGAGCTTGCATATGTATGTATATATATATATATATATATATATATATATATATGGATCCCAGAAGGATTGCAGTTCCAGACATCAAGACCCATTATAGAGCTCTTCTAATTTAAAAAATGTAGCACTTACACCAGAACACCTGAGAGCTTGCATATGTGCATATATATATATATATATATATATATATATATATATATATATATATATATTGAACCCAGAAGGATTGCAGTTCCAGACATCAAGACCCATTATAGAGCTGTTCTAATTTAAAAAATGTAGCACTTACACCAGAACACAAATTTAGATCAATTCAACAATGTATAAGTCTTAGACATCAGCACATGTATAGAAACTGCCAACTGTTATTTGACAAAGTGGCTGAACAAAACAAAACAAAACAAATCAAATCAAATCAAATCAAATCAAACCAAACCAAACCAAACCAAAACAAAACAAAACAAAACAAAACAAAACAAAACAAAACAAAAACATACACTTGAGACAGCATCTACTTTAAATGGCCCTAGGAAAAAATGGATGTCTACATACAGAAAAAAGAAATTAGAATCATATCTATCACCTTGAATGAATGTTAGACCAAAGTGGATAATGACATTATCTCTTGAAACCAGAAGCATTAAACTGCTATAAGAACATACATGTCATTCAGTAAATGATATCTTTAAGAACAAGACTCCATTTGCCCGAGAACTGACAAATTGGATCAAATCATGATCTTTTTTCCCCATTTTTATTAGATATTTTCTTCATTTACATTTCAAATGCTATCCTGAAAGTCCCCTATACCATCCCCCACCCCCTGCCCTGTTCCCCTATATACCTACTCCCACTTCTTAGCTTTGGGGTTCTCCTGTACTGGGGCATATAAAGTTTGCAAGACCAAGGAGCCTCTCTTCCCAATGATGGCCATCTTCTGCTACATAAGCAGCTAGAGACAGGACCTCTGTGGGTACTGATAAGCTCATATTTACATTGATAAAATTTATAAAAATTATATAGCACCACCATAACCCTAAGAAAATTTGTATTATGAGGCTATCCTCTCTTATCTCCAGAATATATACTTTTAATAATAGAAGTGGTTTTAAAAATTGGGCTTAGGTAATTTGTCCCTCAGTTTTGTCCTCTGATATTCCTATAATGGGTTGTTCTAAATACTTATTTGAAAGCTTTATTTTTGAATACATGGTTATTTGATCATAGAGGTTACCTATCATACTCATAGTTGATTAGCAAACTATTTTATAAAGTCAGAACTATTTTTCCCCCACCAATGTTAAAAAAAAATCAGCAAGATTCCTTGTGCATATTAGACAAAATTTGCAGAATTATACTTTTTTTAATAATATTAATTAGTAAGGAAAGAAAGACTGCAACTAATTGTGTTTATACAATAAAATGAAATTTTTATTTAGGTCCTTTTTTATTGTGTTCTGTGTACAACTTATTCATCATTCTACTCATGAAACATAGACTGGGTACAGCGCCAAAGTCTCAGAGCTGGTCTGTGGCTCAGTGATTACACACTGAAGGCTGTTTTCCCCAGCATGTTGCTTAGCCTGAAGATTCATTATGTTCCCATAAAAGAATGTCTGCTGATGTTTTCCCTTCCTTACTTCTAAAACAAAAGACTTTGAACAGATATTTCCCATAATTCATTTAACTTAGGCAAGAGACTACACTGAGGCTTGTTATAGTATATTGTATAGACGTTAATGTGATAATTCACTCAACAAAAGAATTTAGTGAAAAATAGAGTAGAACTTTCAATGTCCTTGTAACATACATTATAGTCTAATTAGCCCTAAAACACAATGGCACACTTTTATTAGAATGCTGAATGCAGGGTATTTTTTAAAATGGAAATAATAGAAGCCACAGGAGAAAAAAAAAAAAAAAAAAAAAAAACATTGTTTACAACTTAAAATTAATATGCAAACCTTGAAATTATTTCCAAAAGAAACAAGGAATTAATGTCATACAAACACCCATAAATAAATACAGTTTTTTTTTAATATGGCCTTGAAGCAACTTAGGTTTCTAGTTTATCTTCCATGTGATTCTCAGAATATCCCTTCAAACACACTATCTTGAAAGGTGGATTTCTGAAATACCTAAGATTTGTTTCTCTCATCCCCGAAGAAAAATGGCTTTAAAATATTTTCCCTGAAGGAGGTTATTTCTCAGTTTCATTTAGTAGAAGAGTAAGGGTACACAACTGCGGATCCATTCATCCAGCATGGAGGTATTTTTACACTGATGGGCTTTCAGTGTGTCAATAGGTTGGTTATTTCCTCAGGGCCAATCTTTAAAACACAGGGCATTGAATGTCTCTTCCATATGTATGTGTTTGCATGTCTATATGTACCTCGAAGTTAAGGTACATTGAACATTGTATTTCCTCAATTTTAAATAAATTTAAAGTTAAAATACTTCTATCATTTTTTTTCAAAAAAGAAAAAGAAACCAAGTTATTCTAATGCAACGAGATTAAATATATTTAATTGTTAAATTAATTTTTGAAATAGTTAATTCATGATATTTGTTCCTGAGAAAATCAATGATCTTTCTCTAATGATTAAAAACAAACAAACAAACAAACAAACAAACAAAAATTTTAAAAGGAAGAAGAAAGTAATCACAGGGGGCACAGGATCGGACCTAGGTCAGAAAGGGGAGGGGGAAGGGAAAAGGGGAACAGGATGTACTGAAGTAGTGGGGTAGGAACTGGAGAGAAGCTCAGAAGGCCAGGAGAAATAATGAAAATATGAAGCCTCTTGGGTTCAAAGGTAGGGGGCCTCTCTAGAAAATGCCAAAGACCTGGGAGGTGAGACACTCTCAGGACTCAATGGGAGTGACCTTAGCCAAAATGTCAGAACAGTGGGGAGAGGTAACTCTAAGTGTCCACCTCCAGTATATATTCAGAGCCTCAAGTGGAAAGGTGGGGTTTCCAAATCACAGTTAAAAATTCTGTCCCAGATTTGTTTTTATCTATATGGACAAATGGAGAAGAGATTGAAGGACAGCCCATCCAGTGATCAGGGCACAACTTGGAAATCTGTCTTATGGGGTGGAGGTGGGGAACTCTAAGGCCTATTACTTATGCTATTACTTAATGGCAGATTAGCATGGATGTCTCTGAGAGGACATACCAGCTGAGACTGAAGTAGATAAACAACCAGTGGACAGAGGTAAGGACAACTATGGTAGGATTAGGGGAAGGATTGTAGAAGCTGAAGGGGAAGGTAACCCCATTGTAAAAGCAGTAGTCTTAACTAACCAGAACCCCTGGGAGATCCCAGAGACTGAGCTACTGACCAGGTAGAATAAATGGGCATGTCTGTCTGGCCTCAGTGGGAGATGATAAGCCTAATCCTTGACATACTCAACAGTCCATGGAATGAGGATGCCTAGTAGGGAGGAGCAGAGGGGGAAGCAGCCTCTCAGAGAAAAGGGGGAGGTAGAATGGAATGAGGAAAGGTGGAAGAGGGAATCAGGGTCAATGGCTGGAATGTAAATAGATAAAATAATTAATAAAAATACAATGAAAAGAAAATGTTTTTCCTAATTCATTACACGCCTAAATGCTAACACATTATTTTTACTGATTCATTATATAATTCAGTATTTTAAGTTATTATAAGGAACTAAAATTTTAAATTTTAAGACTACAATACAGTCCAGTACTTAGTCTCCTCCTGGTCCACCCTCTAAAAGTTCCTCATCTCATACTTACCTTCTTCCTTGTCTCCAAGAGGATTCCTCAACCCCACCAGATCTCCCTACTCCCTCGAGCGTCAAATCTCTCAAGTGTTAGGTGTTTCTTCTCTAATCCATACCATACAGTCCTGTGCTATATGTGTCAGGGGCCTCATATCAGCTGGTGTTTTCCACATGGTTGGTGGCTCAGTGTCTGAAAGTTCTTGGGGGTCTATGGTAGTTGAGACTGTTGATGTTCCCATGGCATCCTCCTCCTCCTTAGCTTCTTCAAGCCTTTCCCTTATTCAACAACAGGGGTACCCAGCTTCTGTCCACTGGCTGAATATGAGTATTTGCATCTGACTATTTTAGCTGCTTGTTGGGCCTCTTGTAGGGCAGCCATGCTAGGCTCCTGTCTGTAAGTACACCATACTATCAGTAATAGTGACAGACCTTGAAGCCTCCACTTAAGCTGGATCCAAATTTTGACTGGTCACTGGACCTCCTTTTCTCAGTCTCTTCTCCATTTTCTTCCATTCAGTTCTTTTAAACAGGAACAATTCTGGGTCAGAGTTTTTTGTGGGATGATGTCTTAGTCAGGGTTTCTACTCCTGTACACACAGGAAGGCAGTAAATAGTCAAACTCAGGGATGAAAACAACCAAATTTAAACAAAGAGAACAATACAAAGAATCAACTAAACCAGAATCTGGTTCTTTGAGAAAAACAACAAGATAGATAAACCTCTAGCCAAATTAACTATAGGGCACAGAGACAGTTTCCAAATTATCAAATCAGAAATGAAAAAGGACACATAACAACAGAAACAGGAAGTTCAAAATATCATCAGATCATACTCAACAAAATTGAACAATCTAGATAGATACCATATACCAAATTTATATCAAGAGCAGGTAAAATATCTAAACAGGCACATTTCCCTAAGGAAACAGAAAAAAGTCATTAAAGTCCTCCCAACCAAGAAAAAAGACAAGGGCCAAATTGCTTTAGTGCAGAATTCTACCAGACTTTCAAAGACAACCTAAGTCCAGTATTCCTCAAACTGTTCTCTAAAATAGAAATAGAAGGAACATTACCTGACACTGTAAGACCCATGAAGCAGGGTCACTCCTGGCCTGGGATGAGTGGGTACCCCCCAAAACTCCAGAGAAACCTCTTGATGCAAACTGCAGGAGGGTTTATTATCAGCCAGCTGAGTAGGGCTGGGGAGTTCCACCTGGAGCAGTAACACTAGGGGGCTTTTAAGGAAAAAGTGAGGAATTGGGAGGAGTTGGGCTACAGCACTTCTGGGGGGTGGGGTATCCTTGGTGAAGGAACAAGGAGAGGGAGTGAGCTACTGTCTATCCTTGCAGTTATCTCTGGGTCTCTGACACAGGCAGGCTGGGTCATCTAAGGTAGAGGAACAAAAGGCTTCTTCCTAGCTTTAGAAAACAAATAGCTTATTACTGGCTGTATTCTTAGAGATGGGGAAACAGGCTTGAGGGAGTGTTTTACATTTCAGGGGGGAAAACACTTTGGGGTCTCACATTCCCCACTTCTTCTAGTGCATAGTTCTAATCTTAGGACTAGAAAAATTAAACCTCTCACCCAGGACAGTCTATATCAGCCTCTTCTGTTAGGTGGCCATTTATCTTGTTCTTTGTGGCAGGGTGATGTCGCTGTCATGACTTGTGCCTTTGTAATCATCATCCTAGTCTTTCATGAGGGAGGGGGCTGTCAAGAACTGGCAGGCTCCTGGTCGTTGCACTCTCTGAGCCCTTGAGCTGCCTGGCTTTGTGTCTCTTCGCTCTTTGCCCCCTCAGCAATGGCCAGCTCTCTCTTTTAGAGTAGGCCTTCTGGAACTGTTTTACATTTGTTGTCTGACCCACTTGAACATCTTGAGCCTAGAGAACAAAGGCTGGGAAAGCAGCAGTCAGCACTATGTACAGAGGCTATTTTTAACAGTGGAGGAGGTCCCCATAATTTATAGGTGGGTCAGTTCAAACTGTTCAGGAGTGTTTTTAACCCTGAGGAGCACACAGGGTATGAGAGCTATCTAACCATTAGCGCCAGTCTCTGCTGTCAATTTGTTAAGGGTCTCTTAATGGTTCCATTTATCTTTTTTTTTTTTTTTTTAACCTGTCTTGAACTGTGGGACCTGCATGCAAAATGTAACTTCTAATCAATCTTTAATATTTTGTCCAGTCCCTGCCTTACCTAGGCAACCAAGATAAAAACTAATAAGTATTTATTGCCATATCTAGCTGGCTTAGATTCTGTAAAAGCTACTTTTCAATAGGCTCCAAGCTGCCAGAATCATTGCTCCTTGGGCCGCCTGTTTGGCGGTTAGATCTGTCATCTGATTTTCTTTAGCCACAGCATCTTATGTCTTTCTCTGCAGTTGTCAACAGTCCTCTTTGCATATTACTCTGTGTAGTGGCAAAAGCATATCTGCTGTCAGTGTGTTAGACTTCTCATTTGCCATTTGTAGAGCTTGTATCAAAGCCACAAGTTCAGCTTTCTGGGCCAACGTATCTTCAGGGAGGTTGCTGGCCTAGATCACTTGCTTTCTGTTTACTTCTGTTGCCCCCACCTTCTGCTTATCTTTAACCACGAAGCTACTGCCATCCGAGTACCAGCTAGGACTCCCAGGCCAAGGCTGATCTTTCAGATCATTTCGAGTACCAGTTTCTTCTGCCAGAAGGTCAGCTCAGTGATGAGTAGGTAAAGAGTCTTGGGCAGTAGGGTAGCTGGATTGAGGACAGCAGGGGGTAGGAAGGTCACTAGTTCAGTTGGTCATCTGTTGGTCAAGGTGCTGTTGGATGGGGTGTCACCACAACTATTACCCGCTGTCCCAGAGTGAGCTTATTAGCATCTTTGACAAGCAGAACTACGGTAGCAATAATTTTCCAACAGGAAAGCCACTCGCTGGCAACAGGGTTTAACTTCCTGGATAGGTAAGTCACTGGCCCATTCTAAGGCCTCAAAGTCTGGATAAGGACTCCTCTGGTGACCTCTGCTCTCTCATCAGGCCAGATCAAGGCTGGGGCCATTAGTAGGAGCTTTATAAATTTCTTTAAAGGCTTTATGGAGATCTGAAGTCCATACAAACATCCCTCCTTTCTTGATTAGGGGGTACAATGGGGCAGCTAAGGTCCCAAACCCAGGTATCCAGAGCCTGCAGAAGCCAGTGGTGCCCAAGAATTTTCTTATTTGCCTTGGTGTAGTTGGGGTGGGGATCTGAGTTACAGTCTTTTTTCTCTGGCTTCTATTAGCCACTGCTCCTGTCTCGGAGGGTGTATCTCAGATAAGTAATTTCAGTCTGGCACAGCTGAGTCTTTTTAGCTGAGACTCGGTACCCCAACTCACTTAATTCTGTTAAGCACATGGGTCTTCTGTTGCCCAGATTCCCTATCTGTTTAGGTCCTGTCTTTTCTTTTTTTCTTATCACTGCAGCCAAGATTCTAGTCAAATCTCTCCCTTTATCTATGATCCCTCCTAATCTTTTTCTTTTGCCTCCTGCCTCTCCCTCTCTCTCTTCTTCTTCTTCTCTCTCTCTCTCTCTCTCTCTCTCTCTCTCTCACTCTCTCCTGTCTCTGTCTCTCTTTCACTAGATCATGTAACTCAGCCTCTTGTAACTCTCTTCTAATCTTTGAAGTTTCTTTCTGATATCCAGGGCCAACTGCTATATGAAGGCCAGGGCCACAGAGGCCTTCTGGGCTTCTGAGGTAGGATTAAAGGAAGTGAACTACCTGAAGGCTTCCACAAGCCTTTCAAGGAGCAGTGAGGGAGGTTTAGTAGGCCCCTGCATTATCTTTCTCTAAATTAGTATGCCATCTTGAGGCACCTTGGAGATTAGACTCTGGGGATAGATTTTTAAGCTCTCCTTACCTTTAGCTGTGTTGTAGCTCCAAACAGGATGAGTCAAAGGGAATCTCATGTCAATCTCATTTTGTAGCTGTGTAGGCTGATGAAAAACATAAGGGACTCTACCAACCCTCTGAGGTGTTAGGGATCTTCTGAGAAAGGGGAGGTGTTTAGATTTCCAGTTATAGGGAAGTGACCAGTCATAGATTTTGGAGGCTCTGATTTGGGGGAAGCCTTCACTTTCAATTTTTCTTGTAATATCAGAGCACAGCCCACATTTCTAGGAAGCAAAACTCAATTATGACAGTGTAAACAATCTATTTTCTTTAAAAATAAACACTAAAAACATTACTTTAACTTTAAAGTTTTCAAGTGTCTCCCTACATTTGAATTGCAGTTAGCAAGCCTGGGTCATTCTGAGATGGTGGCCCAGAACACGTAAAAACTTTGGAAAGCAAAATTTAGCATCTAACAATACAATCTCTCCAAAAGACATCATGTAAATCACCTCCATGCTACAAAGTTCAGCTGCCCATCCTTGCACATAAACACAAGATGGTGCACAATTACTCTGATACCTAAATCACAAAGAGACACAACAAAGGAGAACCTCATACCAATTTTGCTTATGAATATCGATGCAAAAACACTCAATAAAATTCTAGCAACCTCAATCCAAGAGCACATTAAACCATCATTCACAATGATCAAGAAGGCTTCATCCCAGGAATACAAGGTTGGTTCTGTATAAGAAAATCCATTAACATAATCCACTATATAAACAAATCCAAAGAAAAAAATCACATGATCATCTCAATAGATGCTGAAAAAGCATTTGACAAAATGTAACACCCTTTCAGGTTAAAAGTATTGGAGAGATAAGGACATCAAGGCCCATATGTAAACATAATAAAAGCAATATAGAGTAAACCAACAGCCAATTTCAAATTAAATGGAGAGATATTGAAACAATCCCACTAAAATCAAGGGTAAGGATGCCCACTGGATTTGTTTTTAAAGAGAGGTTTAAGTATTTATCACTTCATGTACTTGTGAACAATTACAGTATTTTCTCAGAAAGATAACTGCTGAGGAACATGCATGTGGACATTACTAACTGAGCTCAAAGTCAAACACATCACTATACCAACAAAATCTAAACACATCAAAACTACCCTCACCACACTGAATTTACCTTCTTAAACCCTCTCAAAAATAGGGAATGAACATGGTTTTCAGTGAGAGAACAGTACAAAGTAATGAGATATTTGGAACTATATAAGATAAAAACTAAACTAACTGAAATAATTTATCCTTTACTTGACAAAATAAGTTTAATTTTGAAATTATACTTGACCTCAAAAAAAAAAAAAAAAAAAAAACCAATCTACTGAGTAATCTAGCTAACTATGGGGCAAAATCCTAGATACTTCTAATTAATTTATAAGTATAAAAATAAAGAATCAAACATAAACACTTTCTAATATCCTCCACCAAATTTCTCAAGATTAGTGAGATATTATTGGTTTCAGAAATAATTTTTAAGCAAAAACACACAGATAAGCTAAAATTTTATATGGAATGAAATATTGCATTAAGTGACATAATATATTTCATGGATAATAAACCGTTTGATTTTTATTGAAAATGTAAGGACATCAAATAACGGCTGTTAATGAGAAGCAATCATTTGAATGATAAAGCCTACTTAATCTGAACTTCATAATAGACAAAAGCAAGAGGATAGGGTATTAGTCATATGCAGATATGTCTTCATTTAAAATACAAAATATGAATTTTTCTTCATATTTTGTAGTTAATGTACAAATGAATAAATGTTGTGTAAAATGATCTGAGCTTCACATAGGATGTGAATACATTTTCAGGGCAGCAGTATAAGAAACAATGATCTCTTCTTAAATTTAATTTGAAAACAACTCTCACTGGAAGACAATCATGTTATACTGATACATCCTAAAACAAATGCTTGTGACCTTAATTTTCTTGAGTCCATTATAAATAGGCCCCTTTCTTCTACACACTAAATTAAGGAGCTTTATAAAATAGATATTTAAAATATTCAAGAAAATAATGAGCTATAGTTTTGACTTGACTGACTCAATAGTATGTTTTCCTCTTTCTTTCTTTCTTTCTTTCTTTCTTTCTTTCTTTCTTTCTTTCTTTTTTCTTTTACTTTTTTTTTTTTTTTTTTTTTTTTTTTTTTTTTTTTTTTTTTTTTTTTTTTTTTTTTTTTTTTTTTTTTTTTTTTTTTTTTTTTTTTGTTGTTGTTGTTGTTTTGTTTTTCAAGACAGGGTTTCTCTGTGTAGCACTGGCTGTCCTTGAACTTTGTAAACCAGGCTGGCCTCAAACTCAGAAATCTGCCTGCCTCTGCCTAGTGAATGTCTTTAACACCTTGCCTTTTTCTTTCTATTCCATTAAAAAAGTATGCTGACATATAGATAATCAAAAATTGTTAACTCTACTTTCTGTACCATTCCAAGAAAATACAATGGAGCTCTTATGGAACAAACCTTTTCCACCTTTGATTCACTTTGTTTTAATATTTCATATACCACTTGAAACAACATATCAATTCTAAGGAATAATTTTGGAATTGTCCTTTAAAATTGCATTGATGTCAATGATTCTTTCCTCCAAAAAATGTTTTTACTATCTAGACACAGTATACATACAGAAATGACTCTGCTGCCCACTCCTCGCTAAAGATTACTTTGTGGAGGTCAAGTGTGATTCACTCACTGCCAGAATGAACTCTACAAAGATTTGGAAGATAATTTTTAATGTTACTACAATTATCAAAGTTGTAATGCAAACATGATTCACTTAAACAAAATACAATATATTTGAGCATCATATAACTTTATTATAAATATTTAAAATATTTTATTCATTGATTATGAGCTTAATAAAAATACTATTGTACTCTTTTTTAAATGCTATTCATGTGTTTTTGTTTACTTTCTTTTTATATGAATAAAGTGTCTATGCTTTGCTAACTTTCTTTTGTTTTTTTTTCATTTATTAATTTTTTTTCCATTTCAAATATTATCCCCTTTCCCAGCCTCCCATTCATGAATCCCAGTAGCTTGTATAGGAATCCAATTACATAACTGATGCTAGTTTTTATAAGTTGATTTTCATAGGGGATTTGTCTTCCCATTATATTCTTGTTTTGATAACTTTCTGTATATTTAACATAAGAATATATAAACATATTAATATTCTTAACATACATGTTTTCAAATATTAACTCTTTCTCTGTTGTTTAAGAGTAATTGATTTATTTCTACAATTTGTTTGGCTATCTAAAATAAGTTTCTTGTGGTATCATATCTGTATTTTACCTTGCAACATGTATTTATATGTTTTATAGTTCTATTTTTTGTATCTAGTATCATTCAATTCCCATTTCATTTTAATTTACCAAATGTGCTTGTAGCTTTACAGTTTTACATTAAAATGGTCATAGCAATTCACTTGCAAATAAAAGAACTTTTGTATATAAAATTAAAAATATTAATTTATCACAATTCTGAAGGTTGAAAGTCATACAATACTTAGTTCTTATAAGAAAAGAGAGTGAGGTCTCACATGACATTTAAAAAAAATAAAATAACATACCTTAAATAAAACTAAGTAAGAAAATTTGCTTTGCAAAATGTTATGTTTAGTTAAAAGTATTACTTAAGTATCTTCACTGAAAAATTCATGGAAATAAATAACCTTTAAAACTTACTTGGCAGTAATTATTGAAAAATACTCTAACAATGTAGAATTAATGATTGGGTTTGCCATCAGAAATTTCTAGAGAAAATGTAATTATTATTATTTTTATTACTATTACGATTATTATTATATTTAAATTCAAACAGAAACAATATTTTTCATACAATGAATTAATACAGAGTAATAAATTGTTACATCACTCAAAGATCAAATGTGGAATGTAAAACCTGAGAGCACTGATTTTTCTACTTGTGAATAACTGCTAAGTCTGTAGAGTAAGGAAAATTAAGATTAAAAAAAAATGCAAAAGGTTGTTATGGAAAGTGCAGTGTTCTAGTCAGAATTTTGTTTCAGAGTAAGTTTTGGAAGCCTTGAAATTGGTTATCACTCCTTAAGTTGTTTCATTTTGCTGCTCAGAATTGTAGATGTAGTATCAGAAAATGGAGATTTGATTCCATGGCAAATACTATAGAATATGATGCAAATTTGTCAAACAGCAGGTGGAGACAATTGAAAACAGACTGAGATTAAATTATCTTTATATTCTTAGTGGTTCAAAATTTCTGTAGAACAAATCAATATGGATAAGATAAGCTAAAGATCTGCATTTTTATAGAAATATTATCATGAAAATCATTATCTTCTTCACCTTAATAACATTTTTGAGGACAAATGTGAGGTTTCTGGACTATGTGTATTAGCTTTCTCTGGATGGAAGACTGCTATTATAAAAACTGACAACTGGCCCATATTCAGTTTGATCCACTTCAACAAATATCTCTGAATGCCAAATGCAAGGTACTGGGCCTGTCATTTGTAGAAATACTTTGATAAGTAAGATATACAATTGTAAATAGGTACTTATTTTGTTCAATAAAGATAACGGATGCACATTTACATATATGTAATAATATCTAATATATATTTTGCATATATGCTATGGAGCATCATAGAAAATAAAGAATGTTGAATTATTCAAACTTGATACACATCAATATAAAGGAAGTATCTTTGTGGCCTATCATTTAACTTCTTGAGCACAGCCCAGAAATTAAAATATTATCTAAGGCATTACCAGTAAAGCTTTTGAAGCTTAGACCCTTACAAAAATGGTAATGAATAAATTCATAGTAAAAAATGATGGCTGTATTTTTTTAAGTAATTCTACAGTTTCCTGTTTTAACAGTAGTAAGGTAGTTTAGGAAAACTTGGTGTTCAAGGTACTATGAAGGTTGTCATGGAAACACTATGAAGTGACATTTCATGCTAACTTAGATAGATAGATAGATAGATAGATAGATAGATAGATAGATAGATAGATAGATAGATAGGTAGATAGATAGGTTGATAGATAGATAGATAGATAGATAGATAGATAGATAGATAGATAGATAGATAGATAGAAGAATGTATGGACCAAACTACAAATAGGATGTACTTAAGAAACTCATTTAAAGGAAACCAGCAGGTTAAAAAAAGCAAAAACCAGGAAAATCATGTAACTATAGGTAATAACACTGCAGAGTGGACATGACCATGAGCATTTAGTCAAGGAAGATAAAACTTCAAGAGTAGAAAGATCAATACTTTTTGTTTGTTTGTTTAAAAGAAACAGCTAATCAATTTCAGCAACTTCAATATCTATTTCCTGGTATGTGGTGGGATACAGGAGATAATATCCAGTATCTCTTTAAGGAAGTTCTTTATATGCTCCTTAAACTTCTTGATTATCTTCAGGAGATGGGGTTTTAGGTTATAATCTTGCTTTTCAGGTGTATGTTAGTGGCTTGCTGCATTGTGAGAACTGGCTTCTGATGTGCAAAATTGCATTGGGTTCTGTAGATTATTTTCTTTTTCTTTTTTGATGTCCTTTTTATTTATTTTTATTGGATATTTTCTTTATTTACATTTCAAATGTTATTCCCTTTCAAGTTATCCCCTCTGGAAATCCCCTATTCCCCCCCCTTCCCCTGCTTCTATGTGGATGTTCCCCCACCCACCCTCTCCCACCTCCTCACACTGGCATTCTACACTGGGGCATCAAGCCTTCACAAGTGTCAATTATTTTCTTGTGCTTGCCTCTGCCATCTGTTTATCTCTGCTGTTAACTGGCCTGGGTGTCTCTGACTGGAGCCGGCCTCATTGGAGGTAGGTAGAGCTCTGTGACATGAGATAGAGCAGGTCCTGGGAGACAGGCAGTGCTGTCTCTGGTTAGGGTGGGCCTCCTTTCTCTCTGGTTAGAGTATGCCTCCTGTGTAACTTGTTGGAGCAAAACTCCTATGTTTGTGGTTAGGAAGAACCACCTGGAGACAGTCAGGCTTTGGGTTCCAGGGTCAAGATCTACCCCATTTGCAGATGGAGGTGAAACCAGAAAGACTGGGCCTCTGGATAGGGAAGACCTCCTGTGTCCCTGGTTACTGCAGACCTCCTAGAAGATAGAAAGGCTATGGCGTATGGAACATATAGGACCCCCCAATCTGGCCTGGTTGAAGCATCAGACCTGAAAGTAGATGGAACTCAGGCAGGAGGTAGGTCCCACGTCAGTTGGGCTCTGTGGGAGTCCCATCTGGCAGAAGTATTTGGTTGGAAGTCTCACCTGTGTCCCTGCTTACTGAAGACCTCATAGGAAACAAACAGGCTTTAGGATGTGCGAGAGTATCAGGCTAACTCATTCAGTTCAGGTGGAGAAGCAGACCAAAAGAATGCTATGTTTTTTATGACTTCAATTTTAAACTAATATCAGGTTATTGATATCATATTTTAGAGTAGCATAGCTATTAATGACTACAAAAATTTAAATAGAAATATATTATCATTTATTTATTATTAAAATTAGAAAAATATAATTGTTGTTGAATGCAGCAATATATTCTTCTATAAAACGTCATAAAATTGAATTCACTAAAATAGTATAAAAATAAAATAAAATATAAAATATAAAATTATGGGAATGTTTTAAGTTAGCCTGCGTTCCATACACCACTAACAGCTCTAAGCAGAGTGAATAAATGAAGGTTCATTTGTACTTAACACAGACTAGTATTTAATTAATTATAATAAAAGCTAAATAATGGCTTTTTCTTACTGTCTTACAACTTGAAAACAAAATAAATTTAATCACTTTAGAATTTTCCTTTTTTTCCTACTACTTCATTCTTCCTGAGCTATTTGTGTTACTTGTAATATTTTACATTTTAAAATTGTTAAGTCAAAGTTTCTTAGACAATTTTGTTCTTTATGATCTTGATATATTTCCTCAATCATTATCATATTTTTGGACACTTCATTATAAAAATGGTTAGAATACTTCTTGGCCAAATGCCTTATAATTTATATAATTTAGGTTTTAATCTGACATCTTAAAAACATTTTTGCCAACATTTTTAGAACCTATATGACAGGGTCACAGTGAGGTTATAGTCACTCCCATATGCTATTTTTTAAAAAATAATTGATGCACAGATTCCACTCTATTTAAATGTAAGAGCATGAACTCAAACCCCAGGTCCTCTATTCCAACTCTAAATTTTCAAAATTATTCTGATTTTAGACAATCCTTACACAGCATTCCTCAATCTGGCCTAGGTTATTTAAAAGACTGGGTGAGAAGCCTTTCCCTTTATTCTCATGGAAAGGAGGTTTCAAACCATCTTTACCCACACAAGTTAGGAAAGTCTAAGATATCTTGAATCAAAGGTTTCATTCCTACAGAGATCTACATTTGTTATTACAGAAGGTTAACTTATAGTGAATTTAGAAGTTAGGATTGCAGAACACTTCTCAGCCATCAAGTGATTTAAGGGTTCTTCTCTCCAGATTTCAAAGAATGAAATCCATACTCCAGAAAGGATGAAATGTAGAACTGAGTAAAAACACCAGACCTAGCATTTAATATAGCTAAAATGTTTCTCATCACATATGGACTCTTGTAAAGCTACACTTGGAGAGAGAGAAATCTCAGAGACATTCTAGATACCAGGAATGGCAATAGATTTCAGTGTGTGTGTGTGTGTGTGTGTGTGTGTGTGTGTGTGTGCTCATATGCCTGCACTCATGAGTGTGTGTGTGTGTTCCTCTTTTAAAATGTATATTCTAAGTGAAAATCATTTTCCCCAGGATGTATTCTGATTTCATCCTTCTATCCTCCCCATTCCTCTCCACCTTTCCTCACATCTTGCTCCCATATCCTTTCTGTCATTCCATCTTTGCACAATCACAAAAGGCAGAATACAGTTAAGTATATTGTGCCATAGAATTAAAGATTTAAAAATAATTTTTTGTTACAAAATATAAGTGGCGGGTGCAAACAGATATCTAAGTATTAAAGGTGGTTCATACACACTTTACAAATGTCCCCAAATGGTACTGTATATCACATGAAAATATTCAGTGGTTGTCTAGGTGTCAAAAGTAATCAATTAAAGAAGTTTATATGATGCATACACTACCATAAATTAATAAAAACACGATTACACATCATAACTCAGTTGTTTTCTCTAAGAATAACATAAATTCAAACCCCATCTCAAAAACAAACAAACAAAAAAATCATTACTTCATATGCAAAAATACTTAACTAAAAAATCCAGTGTATATTTTTCTTGAATCAACATATTACTATCTCTGATATAAAACAGCATATAAGTAGATATTACTAATGAAAGAAACATATATTTTCATCAGATTTGTGCTTGATTTATTGCACTTAATATGCAACACTCAGAAATTCTTATTTATATCAATTAGAGTAGTGGTCAAAGCAACCAATGATGGAGTAAATCATGTTATGAATGGCACATTCATTCTCTCTTAAAATCTTTACTAAAGTAGCTGAAAGTAAACTGCCTCCAATAGCATCACAGTTATATTTAATGTTATACTCTGAGAAATTAATTCAGCAGATGTTAAACTTAAGTTTTTGCAGAAGCACAGATACCTTGCTATTTAAATTTCAAAAACCATTGCAAGGTCCTTTACAATATTGTAACACAGGATCAGGACTGTATACATATATATGTATGAGAATGGTTACATTATTTGAATCCGACTGGTATAAACAGTGACAGATTGTTGAGTTCCCTGTTATTACTATTTATTTCCCCTGTGAATAACTGTTGTTCTGGTAATGTATTCATTCTGATTGAATGCTACCTCTGGGAGATCTACTTCACGTGGTGTGTACGGCAACATGTAAGGATCTATGCTAGGAAGGAAAGAACTTTAAATTTAGCCAGTTTTACTGCACAGGGGAAATTTCAATTACAAATGCATGTATTCCAGGGCACAATAATTATATTTTGATGTTTCTTTAGTGCACTTTCTACATGAAACATAACATTATATAACTTTAATTTCAGGAAATTAATGGACTACCCTTAATGAATGTTAAAAAAATCAAAGAATATAAACAATAAATTTTTACTATCTTTTCATTCAGTAGGCTCTTTTGCCTTTCAATACATATAGTCTGAGAGATCTCATTTATTTTCTAGGTAATTTTTATCAACCAAAGACATAATTATTATACTACATAATAAGAAAGATATAATTTTGACTGTACTTTTTCAAAATAATATTTATATTGATATCAATTCCTTATATGCCAGGTTTAGATTGACAAAATATCAAACATAAGTTTGAAAAGGTCAGTATATAATGATTTTTTTTCTAAATCTGTAGAGACTTAGTTTTGAGGCTAAGTGGCTGGAAATTACTTACTAGAATTATCACACATTCTGATTTTTAACACTCAGAGAGCAAAGAATGTCATTTCGTGTTCCCTAATGTTTTTACCATGTGGAATTTGAGACTCTGTAAAATAGTATAGCATTCTTAGTAATAATGACACAGTATCCAAATTCAAAGTAGATAACAATGGTTTTTTGGATGCTTTTAAAATATTTTACTAATTGAACAAAATAAATTAAATACTATATGTAGATGCATATATATATATATATATATATATATATATATATATATTCTAAAATAATGTATTTTAAAAGAGCTTAAGTGTTGTGATTTTCTATGGAAAAATAAAGAAAATGAGTACATAAATTATACATTGATATATGTTTTTCTTTTATATATATGCAATTTTCATTTTTATACATCTAGACAAATGGTCTCACTTATAACATTGGAAGATAAGATGCTGAACTATGCATAGCTATTTATATACACCATACTAAAATCCCATCTATTGAGGATTTGTGGGTTTACAGTGTTTATGGATAAACCTTAACAAAATACTATGTATTCTTTTGTATATATATATATATATATATATATATACATGTTTATATAGTACTTTATTTAGAATATGTACCCACACACACACACATATATATATATATATATATATATATCTATATATATATACACATTAGCATTTTATACATGTCATGAACATGACTATCTTGTTAACTAACAAACATGACATTATATTAAATTAATGCTGAGTATCAAATGCACAAAATTAGGTTACACATGAGATCTATAGAAAACATTATATTAGTAAACATTTTGAAGAAGTTATCACTCTGTATAGAAAAGAATGTGACCTATGCTACATAATGTTTCCATGTTTTGCGTTTGTCTCTATGTGTGTGTATTCATGTAAGACACGTACGTGTATGGGTGCCTAAGAAGGCCAGAATGTTCTTGAATGGAGTTAAACATGATTTGAGTCACCACAATTTTACTCTGTAAACTGAACTCAGGTTTGTTATAGGAAGAACAATGAATCCTCATAGTTTAGCTATCTTTTCTACCACCCTATATCATGATTTTTGTTTAATGGACTCACATTCAACCATTCTGTTATGCTTTGTAAAAATATGTGGCCAGGCAGTGGTGGTGCACGCCTTTCATCCCAGCACTTGGAAGGCAGAGGCAGGCAGATTTCTGAGTTCGAGGCCAGCATGGTCTACACAGTGAATTGCAGGATAGCCAGGGCTACACAGAGAAAATCTGTCTAGAAAAACCGAAATAATAATAATAATAATAATAATAATAATAATAATAATAATAATAATAATGATAATAAGTATAATTTTGAAAACAGACTTTTAAAATATTTTCAATGTTTAGTTAAAATATATTAATGTTCAGTAGTTTTTTATCAGAATGCAATAGTAATAAAATTTTAGATTATATTTAAAACATAATAATTGACACACCTTAACTGCTCTGTGTGAAACTTTTTGCTACTTCTGTGCATGAATCAACTGGACTCTAGTGACAAGTGTAAGATTATTGTGTATTTCTATGTAATCCAGACACGTTGTAGTACACATAATATATTCTACAAGTGTTTATTAACATTTAAAATATTGTCTTAACAAGAGAAATGTAAAAATATGAGCTCTACCTTTAGGGTATGTAGCCTTACAATCCTAGATATTGCAGGGACTTAGGGTAAATCAATGTGTGATTATCCTAATAAAAGAATATAGAGGCAAAATCTCTCCTACTGTCTTCCTCCTCTCTAAGGGTTCCTCTTTCCAATGGGGAAGACCTCAGTGGAGATCTCCAATTTAGACTCTCTCTCTCTCTCTCTCTCTCTCTCTCTCTCTCTCTCT
>LR751033.1:140695-172891 GCA_902729485.2 Mus minutoides
CAAAAATGGCAGTCCTCTGCTGTATATGTTTTGGGGGCCTAATATCAGCTGGTGTATGCAGCCTGGTTGCTGACTCCTTGTCTGAGAGATTTCAGGCATCCAGGTTAATTGAGAGTGCTGGTCCTACTACAGGGTCGCCCTCCTCCTCAGCTTCTTCCAGCTTTTCCTTAATTCAGCCATAGGGGGCAGCAGTGTCTGTCCATTGATTGGGCATAAATATCTGCATCTGAATCTGATTCTTTCAGCTACTTGTTGGGTCTTTCAGAGGGCAGTCAGGCTAGGCCCCTTTTTGTAAGCATAGTATCTAACATTAGTAATAACATCAGAACTTGGTGCCTCCCCTTGCGCTGAATTCCAATTTGGGCTTCCCTGGACCTCCTTTTCCTCAGGCTCTTTTCCATTTTTGGCCCAGCAGGTTTTTCAGACATGACCAATTATGGGTCAGAGTTTTTGCCTGTGGAATAGCAACCCCAATCTCACTTGATACTCTGTCTTTCTACTGGAGGTAGACTCTACATATTCCCTCTCCCCACTGTAGAGTATTTCATCTAATGTCCTTCCCTTTGAGGTTGCCCCCCCCCCGGGATATTTTATTTATTTACATTTCAAATGCTATCCACTGTCCAGCTTTCCCCTCTGGAAACCCTCTGTCCCATTCCCCAGTTCCCCTGTTTCTGTAAGGGTGCTAGTGCACCCACCCTCAGTGCTCTTGCATTCCTCTACATTAGGGCATCGAGCATTCCCAGGATCAAGGGCCTCTCTTCATACTGATGTCTGACAAGGCCATCCTTGGCTACATATGCAGCTAGAGCCATAGGACCCACTATGTGTACCTTGGTTGATGGTGTAGTCCTTGGGTACTCTGGGAAGTCTGGTTGTTTGATATTGTTGTTCTTCCTATGGGTTGCAAACCCCGTCAGCTTCTTCATTCCTTTCTCTAACTCTTCCATTGGGGACTTCATGCTCAGTCCAATGGTTTGCTGTGAGCATCTGCCTCTGTATTTGTCAGAGGCTCTGGCAGAGCCTCTCAGGAGACAGTTATATGAGGCTCCTGTTAGCATGCACCTTTTGGAAACTGAAAAAGTGTCTAAATTTGGTGTCTGTATATTGGATGGATCCCCAGGTTCTGAGACTCTTACCTCCCAGGTCTTTGGTGCACTATAAAGGTTCCCCCCAGCTCCTACCTCCAGAGGTTGCCTGTATCTATTATTTATGCTGTCCCTTAAGACTTCAGTTCTGTTCCCCCCACCCAATACCAGATCATGTTCCCCTCTTCCCCTCCCTGGCCTCTTTCGCACCCAGGCTCCTCCCTCCCTCCCTCCTCCCTGCTGTGATGACTTTCTTGTCTCTCCCAAGTGTGATTGAAGCATCCTCATGTTAGCTTTTCATTTTCTTCCTGTTTTTGCTAGTATCCTTGAATTGGGATGAAGGGTACTACTGTTTTCACCATGCTGAATAGATTTCAAAAATTGTTTCTGTCCTTGAGATTATTGGATTATGAACATAGAAAGAGGCTAGGTTAATATGTTTAAAACGTGCAAAAGTTTATGCATGCTTTCTACTGTGAAGGCTGCACATCATGGGTGAGGGCTAAGGTCAAGCGCAGTAGTTAGGAAAAAGTGTCTTCTAAGTTTAATCAAGAAGAGAGCTAAGAACATTTTTCTGTTATCTAGAGTAGGAAATTTTGCACAAAGATCAAAATGAAAACTTCCAAATACATAAAGTTAAGAAAGGTACAAACAAGAAAACAGAAAATAGAGAATTACTTTAAAATTAAAAAAAAAATAGTGTTGAATTGCCATTTATATAGTCTCAACACAAAACTAGCCATAGGAAAACCATCTAGCAATAATTCAAATATAACTGCTATAGCATAAATATATCTATGGCTGCAGTTTTTTTTTTTTTAAATTACCTTTTGACATATAAGATAAAAATAGGAAATTAATTAATCCCCAGAGAGTATTCTATTTCCAGAATTTGGCTTATTATTCCAAAGAGAATTTCAAATCTGCACTGAAAAATATAAGGAATTGGTACTCTACAGTCAATTAATGCTATATAATATAAATTCAAGAGGAGCAAGAAAAGGTAGTAACATTTTAGGTTTATAATTGCAAGAAAGCACATTAAAAACACCACTGAAGTTTGACAAGATTTTTGGACAGCAAACTATACTACTCAGCAGATTGGGAATGAATAAATAAGAATATAAAATTATATTAGGAAACTTCAGATTATGGAATGAACAAACTCAATATTATAAGTTAGGACTGAATTATAATTTATGATTAAGAGGGGAATTATCCCTTTGAAAACAAACTTTTAATGATTGTATCATTGATTTCTAAACATTTGAAAATTATAAATATAATTCCCTTATATTCAAAAATTGTTATGTGTAGAATTTATTTATACAGAATGATATTTAAAGATTTAAGTGTAAAATTTATAAATAAGAATTGTTTTGTATTTCTTCTAAAGTGAAGACAAATTATTAAAACTTTTGTTTTAATAATATGTGTTATTATAAAGTGTATGAAATAGCAGTCCTAAATTAGTAGGTGAAACTTTTATGAAATCTATTCTTGTAATTTTTTGTATAAACAATTTTTTTTGGAATAAAAGAAAGTCATAAAAAATAAAATAAAATAAATATTTGTTTGTTTGTTTATTTTGTTCCATTTTCTCATTCTGAAACATAAATTTATATATTATACTGTATAGCAGCATAAAAAATACACTACCCAAAGAGAACTTCTGACCAAAAATGTAATCAAAATATCATACTTCTCATACAGTAAAATATTTAAATTTAGATGGACTTCTATTTGAGGCACCAGTGATCAAAGGCTAATGTGTTCTAAAATTTATGAACGAAATTTATTAATATTAAAACAAAATATGTGGAGAATTAGTTTACTTATGAAAGACAATGTCACATGAATTGCCTAAAATTGTGCTTACATATTGCAAAATTATTTTTATCACAATGTGAACCTCCAGCTTAACACCATCTACAGTACCATAATTGACTAAATGTATGTATAAATGTTCTTCCTAATCATTGTTAAGGGTCTTTTAGAATTACAGCCATTTATTCTCATATTGTGCTAATATTTATTAAATTATTCTGAATACTAACAGCTATAAGTGAGTCACATTCAGCCTCGAGATAGAGGCTTCAAAATAGTATCCATATCTATGTCATTAATTTTTCATTTGGAGCACTTAGTAAATATTACTTCTTATATTTCCAAATACTTCCTGCTTGAAGGACACTGTAAAGCAGACTTTCAAAGACATTGTGAGTTATATTAGTGCAATTAATGTAAGCAAATATAACAAATCTTGCAAGTGTTTTCCATCAATGAGAAATATGTCAAAATAGACTTTGTTTATCTATTTGTAGTTTTTATGTATATGTGCCTTGTCTGCATGCGTATCAGTGAGGCAGCATGTAGAGAGTTCATGGAGGACAGAATAGGATACTGTATCCCCTGGAACTGCTGAGTCCAACTTCAGACCTTGTTTGTGTTTTTGAAAGAGGACTTCACTATGTAGCCCAGATAGCAATGCAATTGTCGGGCCCTTGGGCTCAGCTTCTGAAGCTCTGAAAGTACACACATACACTACTGTCCTGGAATGCATTTTTCAAAGGAAAATAAAATGTTTCATTGATTTAACCTTTGAAAAATGTTAATAAGCTAGAAATAAAACCTGAAAGTCACTTATTTAATTCAAAATATTAAACTTGTTAAAGCTTTGTTGTAAATATTAATTAAGCAAATCAATTTAAAAATTCTTTTTGTTGCAAACAAAATTTAATCCAATTCTTGGTTACTTCATTCTTCATATTTTGGTTGTTATAATGCAATTGTATTATGATTTATATTTCATGAAATTAACCTACATGCCTTATACAAACCTTATTTCTTTACTTTTTCACATAGTCTTGTGTAATATTTAAATATGGTATATAATTCCCAAATTTTATTTTTTTGTTAATTTATTTACATTCTAAACACTGGCTCTTCCCAATACCCTTTCACAGAGTCCCTTGCCATATCTTCCTTCCTCTTTTCCTGTAAAAAGGGGGATCCCTTGGGTAACCCCCCCATCCTGACTCATCAGGTCTCTGTAGGCTTAGGCATATACTTGCCAAGTGAGGACAAGGCATAATGCACAGTCAGGATACAGCTTTAGGAACAGCCCTCACCCAAGTTGTTAGAAGAGTCACATGGAAATTGAGCTACATATCTGCTACATATATGATGGGGTCTTTGGTCCAGTCCTAGTATGCTCTTTGTTTGGACTGTGGTTGGTGTCTCAGTCTCTGAGCCCTCCCAGGAGTCCAGATGAGTTGACTCTGTTGGTCTTCCTATGGAGTTCCTAGTTGGTTCAGGGACTTCACCTTTCCCCTACTCTTCCATAAGAATCCGCAACTTCTGTCCAATGTTTGGCTGTGGATATCTACATCTGTTTCAGTCAGCCGGTGGGTAAAGCTCCTCAGAGGACAGTTATGGTAGGCTTCTGTCTGCAAGCATAGCAGAGTATCATTACTAGTGTGAAGGATTAGTGCTTGCCCATGAGAATGACCTCAAGTTGAGCCATTCATTGGTTGGTCACGAACTGCTCTACTTTTGTCTCTGCATTTCTTATCGACTGGGCAAATTTTGGGTCAAAAGTTTTGTGGGTATACCGGTGTCCTTATCCCTCCACTGTGGGTCCTTCCTGGCTATAGATGACCTTTTCAGGTTCCTCACCCCCACTGTTAGGAATCTGGTTTAAGGTAACACAGTTGATTCCTGGGATCCTCCACCATCCCAGGTCTCTGGGACTTCCTTGAGTTCCTCATCCCCATCAGCAGCTGTAAATTTCCATTTATTATTATGGCCCTCTGGCAATTTCTCTTCTCTCTTCCCACACCTGATCCTGACAATTCATTCCTCTCCTGATCCCTTTTCTCACTCATTTCCTTCCATCTCTCTGTCTCTTATGGTTATTTTATTCCCCAAAGTTAGAGTCTTATCAGTGATTGTGATTATTTTCAATTTGTTACTTTTAAAAATAATTTTCTTATTCAATATATCCCATCACAATACCTACCCCATCATAACTCTTTTTTTTTTCCATCATACCTACAATGCCTCCTCAAATCCACTCTTCCTTCAGATATTAAAAGCTAGGCTCATGACCAAAGGTATTCATTACTTTCAAGAATTCTGGTTTTTTATCCCATCCTTGAAGCCCTTCCACTTTCTATTGAGAAAATCTTTATCTCCCTTCATGTCTTTGTCTTTGTCTTGTGCTTATAGTTTTAAAGATAAAACAGTTTACTAATAAAAATCCAAGTATTTGATTATAGATAGTACAAGTGTCAAGAGTCTCAACACATAGTCATATTATAAAAAGATAGCTTCTCAAACATTCCTTGGTTTATTGGAATATTTAGAAATGTAATAAAATAATGTTACCTGTATTAAATTCATTGTAATGTGAACATTATTTTAGTTGTGGGTCATCTCCAATTCAAGTTTATGATAAAGACAGATGCAAGGTCACCAGGTTAGTTAGACTCACCAAATAATTAAATTTTAGTTTGTAAATTCTAAAACCTAGAGAGGACAGGAATTTTATGTTGGAATCATTTAATGTAGGCACACTGGTCATAGTTTGTGAGAAATTTAAAAGTCACTTATTTACTTTTTATGAGAAAAATTGTAGCAGAGATAAATTGGAAATTTTACTTCGCCTTCCTGAATAGGAAACTGTAAAATTATAAGTTGTTTAGTAGAAATAGTTCACAAAGAAAACTGATATGTATGATTTGTTTTTTGCATCTTGCTGTGTGTATGTACTATTTAAAATAGACATATGGAGACACAGAGGTTGGTCAGTGATTTAAATAGAGTTCATCCTGCTTTTACAACAACCTGAGGTTCCACAGACTCATATTGAAGAGGCACTTTCTTTTTTTTTTTTTTTTTTTTTTTNATTGCTCTGTAATACAGCTTCAGGTCAGGCATGGTGATTCCACCAGAGGTTCTTTTATTGTTGAGAAGAGTTTTCGCTAGTCTCGGTTTTTTGTTATTCCAGATGAACTTGCTAATTGTCTTTTCTAGATCCGTGAAGAATTGAGTTGGAATTTTGATGGGGATTGCATTGAATCTGTAGATAGCTTTTGGCAAGATAGACATTTTTACTATATTGATTATGCCAATCCATGAGCATGGGAGATCCTTCCATCTTCTACTAATCTTACTATTTTTGTCTTTTAATATTATATATTTAAATTTGTATATTTTATATATACATTATAATTGAGATATATTTTACAAGTGAAAAATACAAGGCTAAAGACATACAGAGACAAGTCTGTAATATGTCATTTAATTTTACTTTATAAAACAGATCGTTTAGAATTTAAATTTGACTTACCTCGATAAAACTTATATAAATATGTACAACTAAATTATTTTCATAATCATATTAATGACGTCAGAAACACATCACACATGAAATAAAAGTGTCACTAATAATAAAACTGTGTTATATTTTGATCAGATTATATGCTTTGACATCATAACTGAGCAAGTAGTAGCAATATCGTAAAAGTATAGATAATCAAAATAATTTATTTTTCCATAAATAAAATGAGATAAAGTCAAACTTTTCAATAAACTACATTGTTTCTATTTTCTCTTAAGAAAGCAAAGTGATATATGTGAGCAAATGTGAACACTTTCTAAATAACCCCATGATAAGCCTTAGTTCCTATAACCTACAATGTTATTTTATAGCTTCTCCAGAACATTGATTGATTACTACAGGAAGGCAAATTTCCATACAAGAAACAATATGTTACATAATTGCAATGTCTTGGCAATTATGTCTCCAGAATACAACTTCATGTAGCTGTTAATGCATCAGAACAGCTAAAACTGATGTGGGGCCTTTGTGACTGTTCAGTGGGAAACCTAAGGTTTATACCAGGGCTATAAGATAGAAGGACCAACTGCCTTCTGAAAAATGCCCTCAGGTTTCCACACCTGTGCCATGGTATATGTGAATGCATATGTAACTATGCTAAAATCTCACCATGGACCCAAATCCACATATTGAAGGGATGAAATATTTTTATAATAAGTGTTTCCTGGAAATAAGTTTTAATAATAAGTTTATTTCATCAGAAACAAAGCAAAGCAAAACAAAAATTTGTTTGGGACAAATTAACTATTATTTCCAGGTGATTTTTAGTTATGGATACACATCTAACCCAGAATTTTCTGAATTGTAAATATGCTTATTGGCATAGGATATAAACATTATTTTAGAGGGCAAATCAGTTGATTCTTAGTGTGTTTAATTAAAGAATGTTTACTTTTAGCAAAAGAAGAAAATTATGCTGCTTATAATTCAACAGATTCTTAGAAAAGAATAATTACAAACTACATTACTGCATTCAATGAAAATTAAGAATTTAAGACCCTCTTGGCCCATCTCTTCTGACACTATTGAACATATTAAGTAGCAAAGGTTTTGCAGGAGAACGATTAGTGTAGCAGACATATTTTCTCAAGAGAGGTATGCTACTGTGATTCATTATTTAGACACCTAAAGTAGGACAGTGGTGTCTGGTTTTCTTCCCTGAGGGGTTCTTTTTCCATTGAACAAACAACATACCTGGAGTAATTGGCTTATAAGTAATTTCTGACAAAATTTAGTATTTCTTTTTCGTGTCTGAGCAGCTTTATATAGGTCACAGCCACTTGTTTTATAACGTGGAGTTATGAAATTTATTCATCCATTCCCAATCTTCACAAGTTAATCAGGGAAACAAAGAATTAAAAAGTTAAGATGCCTTTTTATAACAGAAAGTAAAATAAGAACCAAACACTTAGAGGATGAGGGAAAACTAGAATTTATAATTGTTTATTTCATCAGAAACAAAGCAAAGCAAAAGAAAATTTTGTTTGGGACAAATGAACTATTACTACCTCAGTGAGGAAATATTTCCTTTGCCTTGATAAGTTTGCTTGGAAAATCTACAGCTAGGAATAGTCACATAAATGTAACATTATATTAATTTTAATATCCTCATTATCCTCCTAGTATAACACATAGATGAAATGTCTTTGCCTTCAGTACTACCGAATAAGAACATATAAATTCCCCAAACTAAAAGATGACTTTAAATACTCTACACAGGGCCTAGTAGCCTTGTTTGCACTGATTGAAGTTTGAGATACATTAAGATTGCCAGTGCTTTGTAATTTGAATCCATATATGATCTCTCTGATTATGTTGGAGACAATATCAGTAAAATATGTAGTAAGAAAACAAAAGAGTATTCAAGTACAGTAATCCATATTTGCATAATCTCATCTTTTTTCCTGCAGTGGTTATAAAAATCAAAAGATCTTTTCACATAGATGTTCTTGTGCACATATTATGTAGGACAGATCTAACACCAGACACAAAGTATATATCACCAGGATTCTGCTTTGATAAACAGAGAACTTTAAAAGTTTCATTTTACAACTACCCTGGTTATTCTCTTGGGGGATTTCCCTTCGTTTTTATATACATAACTAATCTTGTTTAGTGCCTCTGTCTGGAAAAAATTTATCCTAAGACCACCACCTCTGTTGTTGTTGTTGTTCAAATATTGTGTAATAAATGGAAAATATTACTTGATATTGTTATCATTGTGATAATATATAAGAAAGTGCTCAAACTAATTGTTGTTTTAGCAGAAATTAAAGATAAAAGGAAGATTTGGTCAAATGAGGAATAGCTTACCATAGTGCATTTTAAGTATATTCAAAAAAATACACATTTAAAAAAATGACTTGAAAGATAATATTTGTATAACAAAATGTTAAAAATATACTTCATTAAGTTAAAATACAAAATGTCTCCCCTAGATTAAATTAGTCATCAATAGTCAGATAAGGTGTTGTCCAAAGTGTGTAAATAATACAGAAATGATAGGTGGAATAGACAGATGATGATAGATACAAAGATAGATAGATAGATAGATAGATAGATAGATAGATAGATAGATAGATGATAGATAGATAGACAGATAGTCAAATTCATAAATACAAATACACACATGATAGATATATGTTAGATGACATATAAAATATAGATATAGAAGATAAGAAAATATTTATTTTCTGGTTTCTGGAAAATATTAATATGGGACTCATAAGTTTACAAAAAGGTAAAAGTTTATTCTGGCATATACAAATGAAAGGCATGAAATAGGCAGTCCTAACTTGGTTCTGTTAAATGTGTTCTTACAGAAGGGATTTCCAAAGTCTCCCTTTATATGATTCTAAAAACATCACCACTACAAAATGCAGGTACTTAATATTAATCAGAGATTTGCCTAAAACATGGATTTCACTTTTCCTGCTCTTTACTTTTAGCATTTACAAGATGACGTGTTGTAAAGAACAAAAGTATCAAATCATAAACAAAGCACTTCATATCAAGGCATTTCTGCTACTAAGGTGGCCAGTTTAGTTTTAACTTCATCATTTAAAATAACTGGTTTTAAAGGCATGTTTATAAAATACACTTTACTGATGTAGTAAATTACAATATATGCCTGCTTTACACATAAATTACATGCTCACATATATAATTTATATGCATCTATCTATCCCTTTATACACATATATTCAATTTTATAATCAATGTGTAGAAATTAGCCATCAAATTCTTCCACTTTGTGTTTTTTTTTTTTCCAGTAACTCATCCACTATGAATAAGACTAAAGGACAAAATAAGTAGAATTATATAAATAGAGTTCATAACCCAAAGCATAGGATTTAGTCACTGTCTTAGTTAGCATTTACTGCTGTTAAAAGATGCCATGACCAAGGGAAGTCTTATAAAGGACAACATTAAATTTGGGCTGGCTTACAGATTCAGGGGTTCAGTCCATTATCATCAAGGTGGGAGCATGGCAGCATCTAGGCAGACATGATGTAGACAGAGCTGAGAGCTCTACATCTTCATCTGAAGGCTGCTAGTGGAATGCTGACTTCCAGACAGTTAGGACTAGGATATTAAAGACCAAGCCCACAGTGACACACCTACTCCAAAAGGGCCACACCTTCTAATAGTACAATTTGTTGGACTTTGCTTATACAAAACATCACACTCACCAAAAACCACAAAATCCCTAACATTATTACATATAATGTTTTGAAAATGTTACAATACTCGTTTAGTAAACTATAAAGTTTCTAAAACCCTCCATTAATAACTGTACCCTCAGGCTTCTTGGAGCTGTCTTTTAGATCCAAAAATATCAGGCTGCACCTCCATGAGTTACTTCCAAGTAATAGTACTTTCTATTCTACCAGGTTATTCCTTTTTATACTCAGAGACTGTGTACAGACTGTCCTTAGCAACTAATCAATTCATCAATAATGTAATCAATTGGACACTTTTTTCCCCAATTTTTTATTAGATATGTTCTTTATTTACATTTCAAATGCTATCTCGAAAGGCCCCTATAGCTTTCCCCCCGCCCTGCTCCCCTACCCACCCATTCCACTTCTTGGCCCTGACACTTATTGATCTAGGAAAAGTTACTTGGAAAATTCATCTTTAAAACATCTTCTTTAAAGGAGACAGTCACAGAGAAGATTCAGAGAATGAATTGATCAGTTAGTCACATACTTTTATTAAGAGAACAATGTCCTGTTTAATTTTGTTATTTTTACTTTTAGGTAATCTCCATCATAGTTTCATAGTATGTGATTTCCTTTTCCAATATTCCCAATTGAAATTTCTGAGAAACATTACTGTCTAGGTTCATTGTTATAATTTTTTGAGGTGTCCTTGCCTTTTAAATTAAAGTGTCTCACCAAGGACTTGAACACATTTCTCTGTGCTCTCTGAGTGACATGTAAAATGGCTTCAGTAATCTGAGTTATCAGCTAATTACATTCATTTGTCCGGTTATTCCTCATCTTCAGAGTGCTCAGGAAAGTATGACCTATAAGTTTCCTGAAATTTTTTCCAAACACATTTAACACTGACATGTTAAGGACCTGTTAAATGAGGCTTTGTAAGGGACAAGTCTCTTTTAAGCAGTACACTTGTGGCCATTTATCTGGTTCATCACAGAGATTTTTTTTTTTTAAACAAATTCACATCATTGTAGCTTTAAGTTAAACCTACCTTTTCATTATGCAAAAAGATGATTTTGTTTCAAACTCTGGGAATTTTAGACAATGATGTCTTATTTTTAAAGAAGCAGTGTACAGAGTAATTTGTTTCATTAGAATGCAAACACAATCCTCTAAGCAAGATGAACATACCTGCTATTGCAAACTAAATTTCATATGTCATAGTAAATTAATTTATCTATTATAGCTGTTAAAGAAGAATCCAAATGAGAGGTTGAAATGAGACTTTTTATAAAATACTTATAACAAAATCTCAGCATTATACTCTAAAACAACAATTTTGTTTCTTGGTAGAAAAATAAAATTTAAATAGATCCTATTTTCCTGTTTGGGTCAATAATTTGTTGTAGACTAACTTATACTGGATTTTCCACTTCCAATGAATGGGACAAATGGGACAACTTGGCATTTACTGTGAAATATGCTAACTCGTTATCCTGCTGCAAGAAGGTGTTTTCAATTTATTAAACAAATCTTCTCCAGTGTTAGATGACATATTATCAATATGCTGGGTTTTATGTTGGTTTATTTGTTTGTTTTTATACCATTGGTAAAACTTTTTCAATTTATCCTGTTGCATCTTAAGTCAGCATTGATTCCCAGTAAGCTTACATGTTAAATGTAAAAGGTTCTAACTTAGCAGTAGAATTTTCTGATATTTTAACATGAAGTTTCAAACTATGGTTTTGCCTTGCAATCACTTCACTATCATCTTGTTAAAAAAAAAAAAAAAAAAAAAAAANATTTTTTTAAAAAAAAAAAAAAAAAAAAAAAAAAAGAGTTTTGACTTACTGATTTTTATTTGTTTGTTTGCTTGCTTTTCAGAGTTGAGAGACCATAAGGTATTTAATCTGAAAAATGACATATTAGCCCAGGTGTTTGACTTTGGTATTTTATTGGAGCCTCTGATAATTTTTAGGGCACTCCCACATGACATGGGATAGAAATATTTGTGTCATTATTCTGCTGGAATGTGTTGATAAGTAATATGTGGGGTGTGTGTGTGTGTGTGTGTGTGTGTGTGTGTGTGTGTTATTTGTGGTATAACTCCCATCACAGAATTATCTGACCAAAAGAGGTCTTCCCCACAGCCCCCCATCTCTATTTACTTCTCTCTCTCCCCCACTCTATTAGTTTTCCATATAGGAAATAAGTTCCAAGCAGGACCTGGAAATTTTTCATGGAATGAAGCTCTTGCTGGTCACTCACATGAAAGCCAGAAAGCTATTACTATCAGTTAAAATCCCAGCACTCAGCTCTGGGGTTAGCAAAAGTCCCTGCATAAGTAAATAGGTGGAGAGGAACAGAAGACTCTTGATGTTAACCTCCAGCCTCCCTCCTCCCCGTAAGAAAACATCAATACACTTATGCATGTGTACCATACATACAGAGATCAGCACAAAGGGTGATTTTCAATAAAAATATTGGGAAGACACCTAAGGAAGCACTGCCAAGGGCATTGTAGGGGATGTAGAGGTTAAGGTGGTGAAGAAAAAGTGGAATGGAGAGCACGCGTCAACAGGTTCCTATGACTCCATGAACATTCATAATCTGCCACACATTGTATTAGATCTAAGATGGTTCCCAGAACATTAATTAGACAGTAAAAAAGGAGCCTAGGCCAGCTCAGTGGCTGCTTCTTCCATCTTCACGGAAGTCCTAACAGGACTTCCATCTCTTTTGAATAACGTCATCAGGCAGAGATTTCTTTGAGGCCCAGTGTCAGTGTGGCAAGAGATGATTGGCCGAAAATTTAGAGGCTTGAGATTGGTTTAACCACTGTTTATAAGCTTATGAGCTATGCAATAAACTCAGATCTGCACCCTTATGACGCTCTCTGCAATACAATTTCCCAGGATTCCTCACATGACTGACACTTTTCACCACATACTCATGGTTCTGTTCCTATGAGAAGTAGAAAAGATAGAAAAACAGAGCACTGAGCTAAGAAAAGAGGGGGACTTCATGGTGGAGACAGAGAAGAGAGCTGAGGTCTACATGCTCTCATTGCCCAGTAGAATCCACAGGACGGTATACAGTAGTGTTGGGCTTAAGCAGACAGACTGAGCCTCTGAACCTACTTACCAACTGCGTGTGTCTTTTCAAATACTGAGGCCAGAGGTGAGAAAAGCTTTGCTTTCTGTATTAGACCTCCTCAAAGTTCACCATGATCCACAACAAAACTGTAAGTCATGTTGGCGATCCATGCTGCTGTTTTAGACCTCGATGAAGCCTGAGATTCAAGTGGACTTATGTAGCATGTGCCACTGCCTAATAGCTCAGTCATGATTCCGTGCTCCACTGCCTTGGGGAGCCATGCTGATATGAGTGGCATGTATAAGCACTTGAAAACTTGTTGATGCTCATGGTCTGTGCAAACACAGAGGGCCATGAGTGGGTCAGTGATCCTGATAAGGCCTTGTTGATGTCTGAAGCCCTCATTACCACCAAAGCCTATCTGCAGATATATTTTCAGGGGCTGAGCCTGAAGCCAAATTAGTGCTCATGGATCCAGGAGGGCTGGCCCTTCTTCCCTTTGCTAGCTGATGCACTGCTCTCCTTAGCTAATGGTTTTTGGTGTGGAAACAAATGAAGAAGGACACATCCTCCCTTGGAGTGCTGGCCATAGGTATTTGAGCATGTGTTCCTGTAAATATGTGAACCACACTGAAGATCATAGTATGTCACAAGGGCAGATATGGGAAAAAGAGAATATGAGAGTCATTGGGGCATATGATTCTTAACTCTCAGATAATTAATACTTATAAATGCAAGTAATGATATTTTTTAGAAAACAGTCAAATTAGTTAAATAAATTATATTTAAAATTTATTAAAAGTATAATTTAAGTTTTGTGGTTTCCAGTGTATATTAGTTAGGGTTCTCTAGAGTCACAGAACTTACGGAGTAAAGGAATTTATTGATGACTTACAGTCTGCAGCCCAATTCCCAACAATGGTTCAGTAGTAGCTGTGAATTGAAGTCCAAGGATCTAGCAGTTACTCAGTCCCACACGGTGAACAGGCGAAGGAGCGAGTCCTAGTCTCCCTTCTTCCAGTGTCCTTATATAGTCTCCAGCAGAAGGTGTAACCCAGATTAAAGGTGTGTGCCATCATACCTTTAATCCCAGATGATCTTGAGCTCGGGGATCTCTGTCTTAATCTCACACCTTTAATCCCAGATGATCTTGAGCTCGGAGATCTCTCTTTCTTAATCACACACCTTTAATCCATAGCCGATATGCTATCAAGATCTCCATACCAAGATCCAGATCAGAGACTTCTATTTCCAAGCCTCCAGGTTAGGGTCACTGGTGAGCCTTCCAATTCTGGATTGTAGTTCATTGCAAATATAGTCAAGTTGACAACCAGAGATAGCCACTACACAGTGTAAATCTACTTTAAAGTCACCATTTAAGATATCATGAAGTTATTTTCTTATGATTTATATGAGCATATGACTGCAAAGTTTGATAAATTATAGATTTTTTCCCAAAAAGACCATCTTTCACTCACATTGAAAGTAAGTTTTATTTTCTACATTAAAACAAATAACCTCTTTCCCACATTTTATCTCTCTCTTTCCTTTTCTCCGTTTTTACTCTCATTTGGTTTTAAATAGTATAGGCCATGGACAATCTTTTGTCTCATGTACTTTAAAAATTTTATATATGTATGTGTGTGATTGTATGTGTGTATGTTTCTGTGTGTTTCTTTGTGTGTCTGTGTGTCTGTGTGTATATATTACATTAAAATTTTCTCATAGGACTTTAAATCCTAACAAAAAAGAAAGGAAAAGAAAAGATAATAGAGCCTTATGGTCATAGTCTCCTTAACCACAACTGAGACATTTTCTTCAATAGCAAATGAAGGAAAACTGAACAAATTTAACTATAAATGAAACTGTGAAGATTGAATGTTGAAATGTATAGTATGTAAATAACATAAATTTTGAGAAGTATCTCCAAAAACTATTGTACTTTTAATTGTAGCATTAATTGTAGCATGATATTTTTTCAAGGATGAAATAAAACTGAGAAATTCTAAAATATTAAAATGTATGCTGTTTTAAGAAAGCGGGTACAGGGTCTATTTACTTCCTTAGTTGACAGAGTAAAAGCAAAGGAGGCTAGTCTATGAAATAGTTTATGAAATAATTATAATTTAATGTAAGAACTTATATAATTTAATTGTGTAAGTCTAATAGACAAATTTAATGAGAAAACAAAATATTTAATGTTAATTTGGACAAATAATTTCTCAAGTCAGAACTTTACAGTCTCCATAAAATGACTAACTAAGCAAGTCATTTAAAATAAAACAGAACAAAACTTCATAACAACGTTGATTGGAATGTCTTTAAAGATTAACACTATTTTCAAAGTTTTTTTTTTTTTTTTTTCCAAAAATTTCTGGTTACATGGTATTTGAAAGACAAAAGTAAATGAATAAAATACAGGAATCATGAGTTGTGTAGAATCTTTTTTTTCAACAATAGGTCTTAGCATCAGTCTGTGGAGATCAATCCCTAGCCAAGGCAATAGCCCAGATTCTTTGGCAGTTCCCATAGGGCCGTTTTACTAACAACTTGGTTATTGAAAACTCATCACGTAGCATCCAAAAATTTCGAGTTGGAGTTCCTTCTTCCCTGTTATTTTGTAATTCACTTTAGATCACCTTTATATATGTATTATTTTAGGAAGCTTATGTAGTATTTGGTTTCCATAAGACTTCACGAATGGCTCTTAGTTTGAACTGCCCATCCCTGTATTTACTTCTTCCCTCTTCCTCAATGTCTGCTCCTTTGCTCCTCCAAACTCCTCTACAATCAGTCCATAAGAATCTATTCTAGTTCCCATTCTAGAGAGATCCAAACTTCCTTCATCTTAGTCCCATACCCTGTATCTAAGCTCTGTGGTCACAGGTACTGTAGCCTGATTATTGAAGAATTCACACCTAATGTCCACATATAAGTGAAAAAATGTACATATATTTTCCTAGCTACATTCATTTCAATGAAAATTTCATGATTTTATTATTTTTTTCAGCTAAATAATATTTCATTGTATAAATGTACTCTAAGATCTATCTGTACTTTGAATTGTAGCTTTAATTGTAGCATGATGTTTTTTTGTTCAAGGATAAAATGAAACTGAGAAATTCTAAAATACTATAGTGTATAGAGTTTAAGAAAGCTATAAAAAGCAGATACAAGGTCTATTTACTTCATTAACTTTATTACAAAATGTATCCTTTGATGACAGAGTACAAATAAAGGAGAATGTTTTCTGAAATAGTTTATAAAACTAATTATAATTGTAATGTAAGAAATTATATTATTTATTTCATCATTTCAGACAAGACCGACACAATCCATTGAACATGGAAGCAGGAGTGGTTGGGTTGGTGAGGAGGAGGATGGGAGAGGGGATAAGGGGAGGAAAAACCAGGAAAGGGGATACCATTTAAAATGTAAATAAAGGAAATATCTAATTTAAAAAATAGAGTTTAACAAGGAAAATAATATTACTGAGTGGGTTGTAACTGAGCCCTTTCCAGAGCTGCAGCTGGTCCCCAAGGCAAAGAGCACTGGGCACCAGATCCCAGGTGTGGGAGCTGGTTTTGCATTGATTTGGTTTTGGTTTAGAGGGATTTTTGTTTTTTTTTTTTTTTCTGTGTATTTGGTTGTTTGCTTGATGTTTTTAGCTTTTTAGTTTAAAAACATTTGTAGAAATATTTTCTTTGTACTAAAAGTATACACACATAAACACAAGTGCTTGTTCTGCCAGAAGATGGTGTCAGAACCCATGGAATTGGAATTACAACTGCTAGCTACCTTATGGGTGCTGGTAACTGGATCAGTGCCATTTGTAAGAGCGTGACTTATTACAAGTGTTAGCCATTTCTCCAGCTCCAGATTCCTGATATTTAAAATTGTGTCAAGTCTTTTAAAATTAAATACCCCAAATTGCCAAACATTCTAATGATTGATATGCTGTGATATATTTTCTACATTGTATCAGAATCCTGTCATAAAACTGACACATTTATTTCTTTAGAATTCACCACATCACACAATTCAGATAAGAAATATCCAAATGTGTTCCTATGTGGGAATACATAGTTTAAGGCAGAACTCTATGTGATTTGTCTTTTTAAGTGGCTAGAGAGGAGTAAAATGGATGAGCTGTTACATAACTAATATTTGATTGTGAGCCATAGTACATAAAATATCTTTATTTTCATAGTGAGTTTGGTCATTGTAAGGTAGTGATTGAATTAGAAAAAAATAAAATGAAATTTTTTAAAGACAAAAATATTAAATAATTTGTGATTATCTTCTACAAATGGAAAGATCATGTTATAGCAAATAGACAATATATTTCTTCTATAATATATCATTACATGAATTAAGGTATTGTAGACTGACAGAAATGCCTATGTACAGATCAGGATCATTTACATTGCCTTCCAATTATTTCAATTTTCTCAGTGACGTAAGTTCAAATGATATGGGCTATAAAGGCATGACTGTTGATATGTATAGTAGATCATGCTAATGTGAGTACTTGGTATGCAGACCCAAGGACAAACCTGGTCCAGATAGCAAATTTCAGTCCAAGTTAGACTACAGATCGAGACAGTGTGTCAAACCAAATGAACAGATGAAATGCAAATTAAACAACAATCTTGAAAATATGTGCATGTGAAAAGTCTGAAGACAAAAAATAAAGTGTTATTATCTGTAGTTATCTGTGATAGTGAGCAAAAGATAGCACTAACACATCTAAAAGAAGCATTTTTATTGGAACTATTCTTTAAATGGAGAAAAACATTGAACAATTGATGAAATATTCAGCTTGGATAATTTCACATGTTGTAAATTAATATTACATCACACTGTGTGTGTGAGTTAGAACTCTATTCATTCAAATGTATCCCCATTTTTCCAAGATGAGGACAACAAATGGAACTTCACAGTGGCTGTATTATTAAACAGAATAATAATGATATTTCATAACAGGACTTTAAAGCCTCCCACCAAATAAATCCAGTGTGAAGAATGATTTAACATATTTAACACTCTATGATACTTAAGCACAATATGAAAAGTTAAATATAGAACTGCAACCTTTACCACAATTTTGTTGCTTATGTATTTAAACCTGACCATTAATGCACTTTTGCTGATTTAATTTTCTACACAATCATACTTAATTGCTTGCCATGTCGTATAATGTTCAATAAAGCAAATCAGTGAAGCAAAAAATAGTGAGACCTCTGAGAAAGGTTAAAAGGAAGCCTGTATTAGGACAAGAGTGAATAACACCTCCATGCTAATTACCATCACATGGGGATGGCTTAGAAGTAGTGAAAACTTTCATTAGTGCCATTAAATGTTGAGTTTAAATTTTAGATGAAAGGCAGGTTAGTAAAAACTGGAAGTCATACTACCTTTCATGGTAACTTTCTGTTTTTCTGAAAAGAATTTCTAGGTAGCTGAACAATATTATTTAATTCATTATACATATTTAACATAATATATAATGTATATATGTATAAAAATCATATATATATATATATATATATATATATATATATATATATATATATATATATACCCATATATACACATACATACATATAAAGTTATAACCACTGAATTAGTACTTACATTTTTTTCAGCTATGTGGTTCTCTTATTATGTTGGTATATCGAACTATACATTTGTGTTTACTTCTGTGTGTGTGTGCGTGTGCATGTGCATGTGTGTGTCCATGTGTGTTTGTGTGTCATCCTCAATTTCTGTACAGGTATTTTTATGAGGATGCATTTACCTTTATGATTAAATGCTATGAGTACTACAACAGTGAGAACAACCCAGCAGTATGATGAAGAGTACTGTGGAAAGATGAATGGTTTAAACTGGAGAGAACATGAGTACTAGAATGAACACAGGCCATTCTTAGATACAATATAGAATTGTACTCTCCAGATCCTGGGACTCTTTTGTTCATATAGTATTGCTTCATATAGCCTTGATATGATAAACCTTGATAGAGTTTATGTCTAGTCTTATTACATGTTGTTATGTTGTATTCAGTTGATATTATAGGGAGGTCTGCTCTTTTATTAAGGGAAATGGAGGAACAGAATTTCTGAGAGAGAGAGAAAATGGAGAGTGGGACTGGAAGTTGGAGAGGGAGGGAGCCTCTTCTCAGAAGGTACTATATAAGAATAAAGAAAAACAAATCAAATTAAAAGCACTGCAAATCCATTGACACAAATTAGTTTTATGTCAATGAAAACTACATATATAAGATTTATGTCATTTAGAAATATTATTGTCATATGAAGAAATCAAAGTTTTATAATGCATGTAGTGCTTCTTTGTCATATTTAAACTTCTCTGAGAAGAAATTTAAACATTCAACCTAATTACATAAAAGCTTATTTTATATAATACAACAAAGCACAGAATTTGAACATACTAATGCGTTCTATGAAAAGGATTTGATCCATATGTGTTTTACATAATGATTAAATCAGATCTTCAGAATCATACATCACATCTCTGTGAAGAATAACTAAAGTATTTTTAATATTTAATTGAGAATTCCATATAAGTGTATAATGATTTTTGATAAAAATCTGCACCCCAGTTCCCTCTTTTCCAATTGCTTTCTTACTTTTAAGTAAATATCTGATATGTTTACTTATTTCTTGCCAATTGGTACCCAAAGGGATTTTGGGAGATATGACATAAGGACTGTAATGTCTCTTCACTCAGAAATGTTAGATTAGGGTTGCAGGCAGTAAAACACCTACCACCTTCCCAAATCCAACTTCATTATTTTCTCTTTCTCTTTGATTCTCTCTCTCAGATTCTCTCGCTCAGATTCTTTCTCTCAGATTCTCTCTCTCCCTCTCCCTCTCCCTCTCCCTCTCTCTCTCTCTCCTTCCCTGCCTCCCTCCCTCCCTTCCTTGAAATCCCTCCTCCACTCTTTCATTCAGTCAGTGCTACCTGTATGTGTGTGTGTGTGTGTGTTTGTGTGTGTGTGTGTGTGTGTGTGTGTGTGTATGTGTGTGTCTATGAGTGTGTGAAGAACAGTATCCTGGAATGTAGACAGCATTTCAATTGCAGTATCACAGAACAACACTGAATCTCCTTCCCTATGGAACTATAAATTGACAGAATCTTCTCAATACCTGTTGTATTTCATGTATCTTCTTTAGCTATGGTGGGATTTTGTCTGCCTAATCTTCCACAGGTTTTGTGCATGCAGTCACAGCCAACTGAGTTCACATGTAGAAAGAAGGCCCTGTCATGGTTAGAAATTATTGTTTTCCTGATGAAGTACACTAATGTTGACACTTACAACATTGCTCTATCCAGATTTAACCACTTGAGATTAGATGTGCAATTGTGAAGATTATGCTTGGAAAGAGATTTTACCTTTTTTACAAAGGCCGTTCCTTTGTAGCTTTTCAGCTATGAGAGGCCCCTATGAAAACAACCCCACCCCTATTGGCATGCCCACTGGTATTGTCTTTGCTTATATCTTGTTTAGGCAATCATGCTGATAAGATTTAATGGGTGCAGATTCCCTGTTATAATTAGAAGGTGCTCTGGTTCTCTGGTTATTAATATTGTCTCAGCTCCTATTCTGTAAAGTTTACTGAAGCTTAGTCATGGTGGTTGTGCAGTAGATGGATCATTTGGGGCTAGGTAAGCCCGGGCTAGATGTTCTCTGAATTCAAATAGTTTAGTTTTTCTGTAATGGTCATCGTCTCCTGAAGGGGATAAAAAACAAAAAACAAACAAACAAACAAACAAACAAACAAAAACATTCATGGTTATAATACCAGTGTAGGGCCTCAATAAACAACAAGGCTAGCAGTGAGGAAAGAAGGACATCCAACTCAACATGACTTATTGGCCAATGTTGATTCAAAATTCTAGAGTCTTACCAACACTGGGAAGTTTATTTAAAATATTAAAACTTCTTATATTTAAGCACAGAATCATTGTGTGTGTCCGTGTGTATGTTGGGGGGAAGTTTCCCAATGATAAATCAATCCTGTGTGTAGAGTATATCTTAAGTCATGTTTACATTGAATCTCTATTTTTATTAGATATTTTTTCTAAATATTTACATTTCAAATGCTATCCCAAAAGTCCCATGTACCCTCCCCCTACCCTGCACCTCTACTCACCCACTCCCAGTTCTTGGCCATGGCGACCCTCTGTACTGGGGCATTGCAAGAACAAGGGGCTTCTCTTCCCAATGATGGCTGACTAGGCCATCTTCTGCTACATATGCAGCTAGAGACACGAGCTCTGGGGGTACTGGTTAGTTCATATTGTTGTTCCAATTATCAGGTTGCAGACCCCTTCAGCTCCTGGGGTACTTTCTCTAGCTCCTCCATTGGGGGCTCTGTGTTCCATCCAATAGATGACTGTGAGTATCCACTTCTGTATTTCCCAGGCACTGGGATAGCCTCACATGAGTCAGCTATATCAGAGTCTTTTCAGCAAAATCTTGCTGGCATATGCAATAGTGTCTGGATTTGGTGGCTTATTATAGGATAGATCCCCAGGTGGGGTAGTCACTGGTTGGTCCATCTTTTTGTTTCAGCTCCAAACTTTTTCTCTGTAACTTCTTCCATAGTTATTTTGTTCCCTATTCTAAGGAGGAATGAAGTATTCACACATTGTTCTTCCTTCTTCTTTATTTTCTTGTGTCTCTTTACAAAGTACATATGGCCTATCCCCACTAAAATGGGTTATGTTGACTCAGAAATGGAGCTAAAGATAAGGGTCTAAGGTAAATATAGAAGTCTTAGATAAATATAGAAGTCTGTGGGAGTCTGAGTGGCCTGGCACTACAGATAGAACAGTAGTTATCTAGAATGTTAAAATATACAAATGAATCTGTAGTAAAGATGCATTTTATTGACTGAAAAAATGTTCAAGGTCTGAGGTTGAAGAGACTGTGATAAAACTCATAACCTGGGGGATTTAGGTGTGATCCATATAGTGCAAATCTCCAAGCTATTAATTAACTACATTCATTCGCAGATTTTCAGGTGAAAAAGGGCTATACATCTTTGAAATTAAGGAGACAACATGGCATATTTACCACTCTTGGTTCCCTAATGCTTATTTGGGAGCATAAAGATCTCATGCCTTCTATACATCTCCTGTGATAATATCTTTATATTAGAGTAATTTGCTTTCTTCTGATAGTATTGAGTATTTCTCAAATATTTGCTACCTGTTTGTAAGGCCTCATTTGATAAATGCTTGTTCAAATACATTTTCAGTATGTTTTTAATAATATTTGTTTTTCTTCTAAAGGTTTATTTGAATTTTTTAAATATTTGAGGTATGAATTTCTTTTTCTTTCTTTCTTTCTTTCTTTCTTTCTTTCTTTCTTCCTTCCTTCCTTTCTCTCTCCTCACTCTTTCTTTCTTTCTTTCTTTCTTTCTTTCTTTCTTTCTTTCTTTCATTCATTCTTTCTTTTTTGACAGTGTTTCTCTGTGTAGCATTGGCTCTCCTGGAACTCTCTTTGTAGACCAGGCTGGCCTCAAACTCAGAAATCCTCCTGCCTCTGCCTCCAGAGTGCTGGGATTAAAGGTGTGTGCCACCACACCCAGCTGGTATGAACTCTTTCTTACAACCTTGTTTCATAAACATTTATACCAAATTTGCATTTGACTCCTTGTTTTTTGATCATTGCTTCTTTAGTTTTTTGTGAACTTCTTACTCTATTTTGATTATTGAACTATTATTGAGAACCACACTTTGCCCCAAATGTTTGGGCCAACATCATTGGTATATGCCACAAGTCTTATATTCAGCAGCTTTCATATGCAAGAAATTTGAGTCTTTGTTCACATTGCCATGAGTAGGATTTTGCAAAATATTAGATTTCTATATAGTATTTCTCTAAGCTGTAGTTTTGAACATATTTTAGGATAAACTCTGAAGCTTATGTTATAGAAAATTCAAGCCTATATCTTGTGAAGTTATACACTTGAGAACACTAAATAAGGTTGTTAAAAGTTTGTTTGAAAAACAGTTTGTATGTCTTTGTTTTCCAATTGTATGTTGCCTTAATTTTTAAATTAAATCAGTTCTGTTATAAAAGTGTTCAATGAACCCTATATAGGAGTAACTAAGGTGTAGTGCCTGCTCAAACTTTCTCTGACTTAATTATAAATGAGTATTATCTGTACTTATTTAATGTTCTGAGATTATAGAAAGAAGAGATCTGAAATGGAAGCTTAAGTGTGAGAGAAATATTTATAGTATAAGCTTTTTGTTATCTTTAGGAGGAAATTATATCATCACAAGTAATGCAGAAGCTTGTAAGGTTAAAATGCTATTGAAATTAGTGTTATACTACTAAATTAACAAGTTATTTTAAAATGTTTCTATTTAGTTCACATTTAATAAATTAATGTTTTATAAATAATGTTAATGCTTTAGTTGTGTTTGAAGTCCATGTTAGTATTTTGATGAAAGATGTTCTAATAACCAATTTTACTCTTTTATAAGCAATTTTTAGTAATATCACTTCAAAAATATATCCTGATATTTTTGACACACTAGCTTCGAGAGGTGAATTATCACAGAAAAGTCCTTTACCCCAAACTGATAAATAATTTTCTAAATAGCACCTAGACATGTCAACTTTAAATTCCCCTTAAAAATTATACTCACAAATAACTTTCAACATAATCTTACAAAGAAGAAAATTGCTTTTGGTAACCTAATATATTTCCATGAATGTCACAATAAGCAATTAAATGTTTATACTAATTGGTTTTATTCATTGGACAACAGTAGGTAACTAGAAGATATTATTAAAATGATAACCATTGTCTATCAAATTAAGTACTTTAGCAAGTAAAACAGGGATAAAAGTTGTGTTTTCCTGTCTTCTTCTATATCTCATCAAATCATGTCTGATTATAGCTAGATTCCCTAGTATTTAACTATTATTGAATGAGGTAATGAAAGAAGCCATGGAGCTACTTAATTATCCACACAGTAGGTGTCCAATGGAGAAGTCTCTTTTTAACCTTTTCTCCGTGATAAGATAATTACTGTCTTATGAAATTGCTACTAATATAAATATTCACTGATTGCAAACTGTGGCCTAAAGGCTGCTCATGATAAAAGCTTCACTGTGACCCCATGGGGGTGCCACTGCTCATTTCTAAACAAATAAGGGCTCATCAGCCAAAGAAACATCAGTGTTTCTATATTCAGAGAATTTAAATAATATTTGAAGATAATTTCTGGTGTAACATTCTGAATTCATTTGACTAAATCTAATCTGCAATGATGTTTCTTACTTTTTATTTAAAATAGACCCCGATAATCACCCATGAGAAAATGAATCTGTATTAGGATAATTACCCTGTTATATTTTCATGAATTAGTTTGAAGATGGAATACTCCTCTCTTCTCTCCAGGCAGTATTTCTAGCCATCTATAGTTGATAAGAAAATGTTTCCTTGCTCAGAGGAGTGGAATCAATTAGCATTTCCTTAATTTACTAAATACTCAACAAAATATTGATAGCAAATACAAACAGATGGCACTTGGATGCTTCATCACTTCAGCACTGAAGAATGGTAAATATTTGACCCTTAGAGGTTTAACAGTTCTTTTAAATCAACAGGGATAGAATTTTGTTCAATTTGCTCTTTATGCAGTACAGTTATATCCTGCTCAGATTTTTCTAAACATCCGAAAAACCATGGATATAAACAACTGTCTTCCTATGAGAATCAGAATCTCTGATGTAAATGTCTCATTATCAATCCATAGTGGATGAAAAAAAAAAAAAAAAGTCTGCTCTTATGTGGCTAAGTGAATCAGGAAGTTCTTTAACAGCAAAATAACTTTCTATTCTCTGATTCCTTGGTACAGAAAACATTCATATTGAACCATTATAGATCTCATATTCAGTAACAGGCAAGATCCAGTTTGAATGTAGGCATGATTTCCTTGTCGAAATTGAGTAATAAGCACCTTGAAAGGTTCATAATAATATGCAACTTCCTGATCTCTCAAACTCTAGTCTGCCTTCTGCTACTCTTATCATTAAGCAAATTTATTGTGGTCTCCACATTTCCACCTACCTCTTTTTACTAAAGTTTGAATCTGGCTCTACTCCAACAATAGTCTTTTCTGTTGTGAAAATAGAGAATTCTATTTTATCACTTCATAAGTAATTGTTGTGGAAATATACTGTACCATTTTCTTGTTTTCTACTGCATGCATGCAAATCTATCCCTTCATCTTCCTTTACAAGTTATCAGCAAACCACAATGTGTTTATCAAACATGTTTAGTTTTTCTACCTCTTAATTCTTCACCTGAAAACTTCTTAAATTTTATAGAATAGGTATTGCCAAGTTCTTCTACCACCTTAAAATGTAGCACTCCCCCTTGAAACACAATTATATTGGCCTTTATATGATTTCCCTGGAGAAACTGTCATACTGTTAATTTTTAAGCAGGTAACTCCTGTCATGTTCCTCATTGCAAATCATGAATTGTGGCCTGTTTTGAAACATTCTTGACAAAAAATTAGTCCACTACATTTAAATTTCATCTTCTCCAAGTTCTCAGATGTATACACAACGCTGCTATATTCTTCTATAAATTATCATATGTGTTCCTGAACACTATTCTTAATAACATTCTTGTTCTTCAATGAAACATAATCCAACTGAATCAATTCTTTTTAGAGAAACATAGAAACATGTATGTGAGTTGTAATATGTGTTTATGTGTATGTGTATTACACATGAGTACACACACACACACACACACACACACACACACACACACACTCGTGTGTGTGTGTGTGTGTGTGTGTGTGCCTCCCAGAATCCAAGACTTGTTCATTACATCATTACATAAATTATATGTCTCTGCCAGTCTTCAGTATACTTTGGTGTCCTCAAGAAATAGGTAATAATACCAGTGCAGAAATGCCTCAGAAGCAGGATAAACTGCTCAGTGAGAATGAGAACAAGCAAACAAAATCAAATATTGTTTTTTTTGTCCTTTCATTACCTCTGTATATGCTTCTAGATATGGATCATATCTAAGATAGATCTTCTGATTTCAAATTAAATGGATTCAAATTACTCTTCCTACCAGTAAATATCTAGATTAAAGGTAGATATGATCCACTTGAGAAAAATCTCCCACAAGTGTAACCTTTAACCTGAGTTTTTAGTTAGTTACTGATGTAGTCAAGTTGACAATGAAGTATAGTCATTGCTTCTACTTTATTCTTTCGAAGAATCTCTTCTCTCTCAACATGCTACACATGACACTAACTGCTCATCCAGGATAAATCCACACATATTATAAAACACTCCCCTATTGTTTCTTTGCGCACACAAGCCTGCCATAAGTGTCACATACTTCCTGACTTTCCTTGGTCATGTTTTAGAAGCATTATATTTTTTAATGGACATTGATTCTGCTTGAGGGAGAGAAAAGACTTTTCACTGTTTCACATGACAAGTCAACCTAGAAAACTCATAGCATGAAGTTTTCCCGTGCCTAAACACATCACCTCTCTCAGGACTCTTCTCAAAATTTTGTGAACAAAATCTTTCCAGAATTTTTCCAGATGACCATGGTGGGGGGATGCCCTTTTCTAGTCATTCTCACTAATCAAGATTTAAAATTCTCCCTAGGGTGCTGGGGGAAGTGTGTCTTTTTACCTAATTCTTCCTTACAAATTTTCTTTCTTACAGCCATTTTTTTTTCTTCCCCATCAGTTTTGAAATGAGGAATTTTTTCTTTTGTCTTCGTTTTCTTGATATTTTGGTTGTTTGGTTAGTTGTTAGATTTTGGGTTTTTTGTTTCTTTGTTTGTTTTGTCTTGTTTTTGCTTTTGTTTTTTTTCTTTTCCTTTTTCTTTCTTTTTTTTTTTTTTTTTTTTTTTTTTTTTTTTTTTTTTTTTTTTTTTTTTTTTTTTTTTTTTTTTTTTTTTTTTTTTTTTTTTTTTTTTTTTTTTTTTTTTTTTTTTTTTTTTTTTTTTTTTTTTTTTTTTTTTTTTTTTTTTAGTTTATTCATATATTTTTCTCCTTTATTACCATTCAGGTATTCTGCATATTATATTTATTTTCACTTCAGTAAAAGTAACCTTTATTTGTCTGATGTAATTGTCATCTTGAAGGATTACTGCTGAGAAAGTTCATCCTTTCTAGCTCTTTTCAATTCTGGCTGGTTGTTTCAACCCAGTTGTTCGGCTTAAACTCGTCTCCAAGCTGATTGATTCAAACTGCCTTCTCTCAGCTTCTGACTGATATTTTTCTGCTTGGCTTCAAAGTAACTAGCAATCTGTTTTAATCTTGCTCCTCTCATTCTTTGACTTGTTCCATCTACATTTGTGTCTCACATGTTGCCTCTGTGACCTCTCTGTAAACTGATCCCTGTAAAATTCCCTCTATATTTCATGTACGGAACTGCCAGTTACTCAACTTCTAGACCCCAGCTCTGCTGCCTGGCCTCCTAACTGACACCCAATGCCTGTTCTTATCAGCTGGGCGTATCCTATCTCTGACTCATTCTGTTCTTATCAGCTGGGCGTATCCTATCTCTGACTCATTCTGTTCTTATCAGCTGGGCGTATCCTATCTCTGACTCATTCTTTCAAAACCTTCTTGGATCCATCACTTTGTCAGCCTCTCAAGTATATGCCACTTTCAAACATGGCTACTTCCTTCTACAAACTAATATTACCTTCATTGATTGGGATTAATGGTGTGTACTGAGGACATGTCTGTACTTCAGCAAGAGTTTTTAAATGTGAGTCATTTCATTCAGAGTAGCTGGATCAAAATTTCTCTACAGGATTCCAATGTTTTTCAAATATCATGAGGGTTCAAAATAGTGGATCTCTGTATTTATATCTATAACTTGTGCCCTTCACAGAGCTATCTTTCTTTCTGTGTGTTTGTACTATCCCATTTCAATGAGTTTTTTTTTTTTAATTGTATCTTACTTTATTTCATGTATTATGATAAGAAGCCTGTGTATTTTCGAATAATAGTCAGAAAGGATAAGTATAGCAGTGGATATTAGGAGGAATTGAAAGGAAAAGAGAGAAGGGAAACTCTAAATAAGCATGGAGCTCAAAATCGTCCTGCCACAGCTTCTTTCAGTAAATGAGACTACTGTATGCCTCCCATGCCTCTAAACCCAGAATGAGGGAGGCAAAGTCAGGAGTATCTCTGTGTCTGAAGCCATCCTGGTTGACAGAACTGGCTACAGGAGCATTAGTGATATACATAGAAACCCATTTTTGAATAAACAAAGTGAAAATCAAAACAAAATGAAAGGAAAACAAGCTTACAAACAAAAGAAAACTACCCAGGGAATATTATAAGACCAGATAATCTGTTATCAAATATAGCAAAAACAGTAAAGACAGTTAAAACAAAACTATATATTGAGGTTTTCATTGAATAGCACGTATTGTATTTTAACTGCATGAATAAATTTATAATGTAATAGTTATTTTGATCTGCTGTTTATATTCTTAAACAAAAGAACCTATCTTTGATATTTTCACTTTATTTTCCACATTTACCTTTAGATTAACACACAGCTATATCAAAAAAGTGTAATTTATTATTCTAAAGTTTTCTAATATTTAACAATCATGTGTTCTTGAAGAAACTAATTTTATTTCTTGTTTATCCAATTACATGTCCAAATTTCTAGCTTTGAGGTACTTTAATACAGTGGTAAATCAGTGTGAGTCCCTTTTCTGTTTAATTTTAAATAGAACATGTTTTTATTTCTGTATTTTTAACTATAAAAACACATTGGAATATCATTAAAACATTACATTATTTTGAACAAGCTAAAGAACTTTCTTTAAAAACAAAAATTAAAATCATTAAGTCGATTTAAATAAATATTTTAACTCAATCTTTGCTTATTTAACTATGTATTTTTGCATCAGGATATTACAAAAATCTTGAATAAGAAAGTGTTTTTATAAAATGATTTTATTCTTGTAATATCTTATTGGAATATATATATATATATATATATATATATATATATATCAGAAAACTGCTTTATGTTTTTTCTTTAAACTGTCTAGACTATTGTGTATATATATTTAAATTTGAATAAAATATTTTTCTCTGTGACTGAATTTGAATTTTGTATCTTCATAAAGCATATTTAAAGAACTTCTACTCATTTGGTGAATCATTTGTACAGTAGATCATTAATGAAGTAATTAAGGTTAAATGTCAAAAATATATAAATATATATGAGGATCTACTCACAGAACTAGACACCTAAGAAAAAAATTAGAAGTACCAGAAACTCAGATAGCTAGCTTGAAAGTTACATATAAAGTCAGGGAAAACAAAATAGAAGACAGAGCTCACCAGAAACCAACCCTGGCAGTACTTTCTCCTGGGACATTAAGTGAAAATGAGCTGTTATTTTAGGTCACTGACTCAGTCACATTTGGTCATGGCTTTCTGGGCAGAGAAGTAGGCTATCGTTGCCTAAAGAACATTATAGAAGTGAAATGAAAAATAAAATTATGCATTTTGTACAATTTCAGTATTTAGCAATAGGTTTGGATACCAAGATGGTAAACACAGTATGAACATTATCAAAATCACTGCATTTATTACTATGGCATGTATATTTTTAAACTTTAATGTACTTATTTATTTATTTTACACTTCAGATTTTATTCCCCTCACGTTTCACCATTTAACAAGATTAATCAAATTTCTGACAAACTCTCAGTAACTCTAAAAGATTTTTAAAGCAATTAATAGGATGGAATTTATGTGCGTTCAAATTGGAATGCAAATTTCAAATTTCATGCCTGTAAGAATTATATAATCAAAAATAAAACTTAACAGAAGAAAAAAGAAAAAAAAAAAAAAAAACAGAGTGAAATAAAACTCTGTGACTGTCTAGTTGAATATGTTTAGCAGAAAAGGTTTAGAAAAACCAGAAGATAATCATTCACTGCCTAAGACTCAGTGAAATGCACCTAACCTAACTGGTTTTGTCACAGCCAGGAAGTATTGCCAAAAGGAGAGTTTTAACTAGGCCTGAGTTGTCACTTTCAAAGTGTCTAGAGTTATTTGCCTTTTTTTATCAGAGAGATCAGACCCAAGAGAAGAAAAGACAGAGGGAAGCCACAGTTCTTTGTTCTTGTACTCTACTTGTTTTCCTTTAGTCAATTTAACTTCACATAACTTCTTATCGTTGTAGTATTTACTCTTCGTGATATTTACGATAAAATTAAATACTTTCAGTATTAGTTCTTCCTCTGTCTATTCCTTTCTGCAATTGCACATGAACTTAAATGCTGTATCTAAAATCTTTTCCAGATAAATGATCTGAACTATCAAGAGTAAATAGGGACATTCGTATTGAAGTTCAGGGACAGAGGATATAGGGCGAGATAAGAAGGGAAGACAAGACCTTAAGGAAGATGATAGAGAAGAAAATCAGAAACTAATGTGATCCATGTGATAGGAAGGCAGATGGAAAAAAATGGAGCAAGTAAAATGAGGCTGAGAAAGAAGGACTGGAAAAAGAAGATCTGTAAGAACAAATTATAATGACATAAATTTATAATGGAATCTAGTACTTTGTTCCAACAACTTTTCTATCTCTAACAATATTATTTAAAGGGATAAAAATGATGATACAGCCTATAAACTATTCATAGAAAAACTATGAGTTCCTTGAAATGCTTTTTCACTAAAAGTTTTTATGCCGATTCTATCCTTTATTTAAAATAAAAATTATGGAGGTGACCAAACACAGAAATGAATTCATGAATAAATAAACAAATATATGGGTAATAATTGTTCATGTCAGCAGAAGTGTAAATAAGTTTTTGGATTATTAATTTGACATAGAGTCAAACCACAAGACACAATAAAATATAATCATATTGATGATCTAATTACATTATTTGCTTTAAATTAGTTAGGAATTTTGTACCAATAATTATCAAAATTTTAAGTATTTAAAGCAAATTGATTATTTCCAGATATTTTATCTTCAACACAGGTTGTAATATGACAGATCACTAAATATTTTTGTCTTACTTTAATGAACTTTTATTATGCACAGAAAATGGAAAGAGTGGTGTCTGAGCACTAGGACTCAAGCAGTCACAAGGTTTCTACAGACCTACTTCTTTTCTACATGTGCATGTTGTGGTAAAGACTATTAAACATGAGCCTTTAATCAGTTTTATTAGTCCAAAATGCAGAATAATATGATGAAAATGATATACTTTTTAGAAGTTTATTTGAGTATATAATAATATAAATGCATTAAAAGTCTATTCAGTGAGGTCTTAGAAGTTAAGACACCTTATTAAGGCTATGTTTATTGAGCATACCCCTAAGATGGTGGCTAGGCTTTCTAGGATGCGGTTTATGTAGCTGTTATAATTGACCAGGAGATGGGTATTGGAAGACACTTCATTTGCAAACTCAGGGGTTGTAGGGTAGAGACAGAAAACAAGGAGTAAAGTCCTATAACTATCAGAATACTAAAATCATACTAATATAAATGGTGACTCTCTGGTTCCAGGTTGGAAAGAAGGAAGATAGCCAACTACTATAGTCCTATCTTTGGGGTTTCCAGGGTTGAAGCTGTCTCAAACATTCCTCTGTGTCCTTAAGACATTATAATTCCATACTTTCTAATATCTACAATCTCTGCAATGTCTCAGAGTCAGATCAGAGAATGGCAGGTTGGAAAAAGGAAACTGAGACCTCTTGTGCTGAAGATGCTCGTCATCAGGAAAGAGATCACGGGACCTGCAAATCTGAGCTTAAAGTGAGATAAAAGTTTAATGGGCAGAACATCCTGTAGAAAGAACATGATAAAGCCTTCAAACGAGAGTGAACCTGTTCCTTCAAAACC
>LR751033.1:172991-229922 GCA_902729485.2 Mus minutoides
AGAGGGAGAGGGAGAGGGAGAGGGAGAGGGAGAGGGAGAGGGAGAGGGAGTGGGAGAGGGAGGAGAGATTTCATCCATGACAGAGACATGCTTTGGGTACTAGCAGTAATTGTCACTTCACATGATTGAGTCTGACTTAGCTATCTGACTATAAGCACCAAGAGATAAAGAAGTGTGATGCAGCTAGGGCCACAGTAGCATCTTGCAGATCCATATGGAAGGGGCTGCAAGGTCACAGCAACTTCTCCTTTATAATCTCTGTTGCAGAAAAAGGAAGATGGGGGACAAAGGACACTATAGGGAAGGAGACTCACCTGATTCCTGGAGAACTATATGTGGATCATTAAGATTGTCACCAGTTTATTCTGTGCATATTGGGTTGAAGTAAACCACACAGACAAATAAATTAAATAATTTAGCTATAGTTCTTTATTTTACTTAATATATTACTAACTTTTATAATTTACAATATTTTTACCATTTAAATATATTTCTTATTTTTTCCAAAAGAAATGTCTAAAATTCTTTACTTAATAAAAAGTAATATTATTTAAGATAAATTTTTGTTTAAATACTCAGTTGTTTGAAAAAATGTATATGAATTCCATAACATCACATAATCTTTTTATTATTATTAATTTTATTTTATATTACAGTCCAGTTGTCATTGGCCTCCTCTTTGTCCATCCTCTCACATTTCCACATCCCATTCCTCCTCCCCTCTGTCTCCAAGAGAATGTGTGTCACACCCCTTCCTCAACCAGACCTCCCCATTCCCTGGGGCTTCAAGTCTCTCAAAGGATGGGTGCATTTTCTCTCACTGAGTCTATACCCAACAATCCTCTACTGTATATGTGTTGAGGGCCTAATATCAGCTGGTGTATGCTGCCTGGTTGATGGTTCAGTGTCTGAGAGATCTTAATTGAGACTGCTTGTCTTCCTATGGGGTTGCTCTCCACTTCAGTTACTTCTAGCCTTTCTCTAATTCAACCACAGGGGACCTAGGCTTCAGTTCAATAGTTGAGCCTGTTACTACATAATCTTATTCGCTTACTGATGGTTTGTGCTGCTTTGAAAGTGACTCTGTTCTCTTTCAAATTGATTAGCTCCTTTTAACTTTCCAGAAACATTAATTTACACATGAAACCAACATTTATTTATTTATTTATTTATTTATTTATTTATTTATTCATTCTTTCTGCAGTTTTGAAACATTTTTTTGGTTACTAAACATGTTTGAAATGTTTGGGATACTATGACTTTGCTAAGGGATAGAATGATTCACATAGAGGTATCTCCTGCTCTGCTTACACATATTAACCCTTGTAAGATTATTGATAAATTCAAAACTTATAAATACTATGCTCCCAAAGGCTGATAGCCCATACTAAAATGTACAGTAGACATGGGCCTTATCATATTTTATTTTATTTTATTTTAGAAGGGAATAGCAAACATCTTTCATCATTACAACTATTAAGTTTATGTACATATTTATTACATTTTATTCTACTATAATACAATCTCTAAAATTTATCACTACAAATTTTACCAGCCTGTACATGTTAAAATGGATTCCCCTAGAGTAATTTTCTGATATCTATGCAGGTTATCAAGTTAATGCATATATTATTCACTATGGACAAATAAAATAATAGATATGCCAATCACCTCTGCAGGAAAATTCTTAATTGCAAAGATCACACACATTTTATTTTACTGGCACTTCAAAAACTTTTCAAGCCTTTTACCCTTGGGCTTCTCTTTATTTATTTTAATATCTAACTATTGAAGGTCGACTAAGCATGAAACAACCCCAGTTTTTATGATAAATAATAATAAAAAAAAAAGTTTTCCCTGAAGACTGTAAAATGTATTTCCCATTCACACATAAACATAAATCTAATTAGAAAATCAGATGTTTGAAAGACTCTGTACCAGCAGTGGGAATCACCGCTGTGACTTGGGCTGCAGTCAGCTTCAGTAACTGTCGTAGATAATAAGTGGTTTGCTCTCTTCTTGAAAATTTCCGGGTCAAAATCATTCATCAATTCTTACTTCAAACCTGTTCAGTAACCTAGGTGAAAACAATCCCTTTTAAAATCTCATTACATCATTTTGTTTAAAGAGAGGACACATTGTAAATAATTCTCCCAGCACATGTACCTCTGAGATGCTGGAACAATGCTTTCTAGATAAATCTGCCTTTCAACTTGAGCGTATAGCTTAAAGAAGGAGGAAATAACTACATTCAGGCCAGTTTTATATATTACCATAGAAGCGTTTAAGTTTGGGGGTATTTGGTTTTTCTGTTTTTTCATTTTGTTTCATTTTTTCTTTCTCATTTTAAATGTATGCAAAGTAACTCTGGATTGTTCTATAAATATACTGAGTTTGGAGGAGTTATCTGAAACAACTCAGGCTCTGTTCTGGATTCCTTGAGAACAGTGGGTAAATACTTTAGCTCAGAGCTTCTTATCTGCTGGTCACTGCCTTTTGGAGAATTTCAGTTGTGGTATAAGAAAAATATACACAGGATACTTCACTGGGTTAGCTTCCCTGAACCTTTTAGAATCACCTGGAAAAACAAATCTAGTCTTTGTTCTTTCTTGATTCCTATCTGTAACTAACATTAACAAGCCCAGTTCCTAAAAGTTAATATGTGTGTTTTCTCTCCCTAACTTTCAGCATGATTCCAAGTGTCCATATATCATGTGACAGCAATTAGTTGTCTTAGTAAAAATTACAGTTCTACCTATTCATCACATTATCAAATTATTTAATTGTAAGATCTGTCTCACTCAAAGACAGAATGTTATTTCGCATGGGAAGAATGCAGAGCAGATATCCTAGTGTTCAATGGCTCACATCGATTCTTTATCATATTAAACCTATTTGTGTGTCCTACATCCCTTACTATATTTTTTGTCAATGAAGCAAACCTATTTGATGGCTGAATAGGGTAGTTAAAGACAATAAAATGATAACATTGAGAATTACATTTTCAGAATCTTCATGGTTTGGCCTTAAATTTTGTATTAGTACTTTTTAGTTGATGATTCAATGATAAGAGTTACTTAACTGCTACATCCACTCCAGTAGCAACCCGAGTGACAGGCTGAAAAGTCTAGGCGTGGTCCCAGGGCAAAAAGCTCATGGAAACTTAGTCTCCTGGAACTATTGTGGCATCCTGTACAAATAATCCTCCAATGTCCTTGCATTAGTTGGTAAACAGATCTGTGTGCTTTCCCCTAATATTGCTTCATTATATGTGCTTCTAAGGATTCATATTTTAACATATAGCCAAGTTAGATTCTAGGCAGTCCTTGATCCAACCTTGAGCATGTATAGCTAAGTCACTGCCCAACACAGGAATTCACCACTACCTAGGAATAAGGAAGTTTGTGACCTGAGAAGGAACCAGACTAGATACTTAGAACTATAGCTAGCTGAGTTACACCCAGATACAAGTATTTACAATGGCCTAGGGGGAAGGTGGACTATGACAAGGGCATGAAGCCCTTGCCCCTGTCTCCTAAATTTAAGTTGACCTCAGGTGGAATTGTTTTTGATCACAGTTGTTAACTTTGAATCTTATCCCAGTTGGTTCTTGCCAGTCCTTCCCCACTTGCATTACTGTTTTGTTATCTTGCTGGTGTGTCACCTAACTTCCCTATTTTCTTCTGTATAAAAGTCTGATATTCAATTTGACACATTACATTCAGATCTACACTCCCTTGTGTTGGTGTCTGTTTGTCACTCGCTGAATCTTTGCCCACTTCCTCAAAAGAACTCAATCCACGCAGATAAGGGATCCAGAGGGTCTGCGGCACTTAATAACATGATAATAATATTACTAAACTTCTACTTAATGCTTGAGATGATTTAAAGCAATTAGAACATCCTTGGCTCTTAGAGATTTAAAATATCGACCACTGTTGTGTTCTTGTTTCTGTCCATGTCAAAATGCCTTTATTAGCTAATATAATTTACAGTTGAAGTTCTAATTTTGTGACAGAAACATCCCATTAGATACCTAAAGTCAACTTAGGGACAAGAGTATAAATGGTAAAGAACTATGACAAAGTGTTAGTGAATATGGATTGTACTTCTTTTCATTCTCCTCCACACACAGTACAATTGTTTACTGGAGTATTGGTTAAATTGGGCTAAACTCTGGTTTTATCCAAAATACACATCATACTACCAGTTACACAGTTAGCATCTCTTCTATGAAGTTTGTGAAGCATGTTCAAAAAATAGAGCTATGAAGATGGGTATTAATAAACATTCTCCTTTTTTCCTTTTGATTTTTTTTTTCTTTTTCAGAAAGCAAATAAAAAACATGAAGCCCAATTTACCAATAAAATACTAGAATTTACATTATCATTTACACAAGAGCTCTTTTGCAAAAGAATAATTATCTAACCTAATAAATACCTAAATCAGAAAGGGTAATTAATCTATTGTAATGAGAATAAGTGACAGCTGAACTATTAAACACTCTCTTTCTTACTCTCTTTTTTTCTTTCTCTCTTAAACATTACATACACACACAAACACTCATACACATACAAAAACATGCACAAATATGAATGAAAATCTCAAATTGTATTATTTAAATAAGATATATTGATATTTTGTCTGCTTTAAATTATTTTTTCAGTTCCTTTTCTTTATCATCATCATCATCATCATCATCATCATCATCATGTTTTTTCTACTTCCCTATTCCTGATGCCTGTGGAGCACGTGGACCATGCTGCCAGAGAGAGGAACTGGTTAGGTTGAGGGATCCCAAATCCCATGAAACTGAGAGTTGAGTATGGTAGGTGTGGGGCCAACTCCTTCCCAAAATACCACCTTAGGAACACATAGTCAGATACCCCACTGGAAAAACCACAGTAATCAGTTACATAGCTTAAAAACCTGTCCTCCATGCTCAGACAATGAACTTCATTTTCTTAGCAGTCCTTCCCACTAAATGTATTTAATCCCTGGTTCACCCTGAATAAAGTGTATGCATTCACATTCATCTTCAAATAACATAGGTTGGACCAGCATTGAACCCTCTCTTCAACAAGGAATGCCTGGTAGGAAGGCTTTCATCATAAAGAACCCTGCCTAAATCTCCTGGAGAAGGCCTTCTCTCTGGAGGCCCTCTGCATACTCCCTACCCTCTTCCCCTTCCTATCTGAACTACAGCACAGACCAGGGACCCTGTCCCCAACTTGCAGCAGTACCCTAGGGGCGCCTGGGGACACAGAAGTCTGGGACTCCACTGTTTCCCACCCGGTGAAATACAGACCTAAGATCACCATTACAGACTGTGTTCTGCCTCTCCAGAGCATCACTCTGGAGGTGCTCCAGACAATCCAGTGGTGAGGCAGATACCCAGCATGGCAGAACAGCCTCCTAGTCCCCCCATACACACAGAGTCCCTCTCCACATCTACTCTCCCCTTCTCCTCTAGGATGGAAGCCATGTCCTCTTGGGTATAACTCTTGCTGGCATATCAAGTCACTGCAATATTAGGCCTGTCCTCTCCCACTGAGGTCAGACAAGGCAGCCCTTTTGGGGAATAGATTTCACAGATAGGAAACAAACAGCTTTAGGGAAGCCTCCATTCAGGGTTTGGCAAGGCACAAATGGACTTAGCAGCACATCTGTCACATATGTAGGAGTAGAGGCTAGGTCCAGATCTTTGATTGGTGGCCTGATCTCTGAGAGATACTAAGGGTCCAGGATAGTTGACCCTCTTGATCTTCCTGTCGAGCTCCTATCCCCTTCAGGGCCTTCAGTCCTTCCCTAGCTCTTCCATAGGAATCCCCGACCTTAGTCTAATGTTTGGCTGTGGGTGTCTGTGTCTGCTCCAGTTAGCTGCTGGATAAAGCCTCCCAGAGGACAGTTTTGCTAGGATCCATCTGTAAGCATAACAGAGTACCGATATTGCCAGGGATTAGTGCTTCTCCATTGAATATGTCTCAAGTTGGATTGGCCATTGGTGGGTCATTCCTTTCTAATAAATATCTTGAAGAAAAATGTCAAGGTTTTAAAATTTATTTCATGTATGTATTTGAAATATAGGAACAACTTTAGAATAGCTCTCTAGGCTATAACATAGAGCAAGGGTACAAATAAGAATCATTACTTGTGAAGTTCATTGTAAAAGGTGTAAGCCCTTAAATAATTAACTTCTTGACAGCATAACTTTGTCAGGAGTGATTGGGTGCTGGCCAGGCCACTGACCATGTAGTCGATTATAACTAGAATATTTCTGGCTACTTAGCACATTATCACTTGGCTGGAAGGTTTTTCAAAACAGATAAACAGTGTGAGTAAAAAGTATAGTGTGGCTTTAAGAGACTCATCCAATCATAGCTTTCTCATTTCAATTCAGTTACCTAATATCCAAGAAAAGTTTCAGAAGTGGGGATATATTTGGTGATTGTGATAGTATGTATATCCTTGGACCAGGAAGTGACACCATTTGGAAGTATGGCCTTATAGAAATAGTGTGACCTGGTTGGAGTAGGTGTGTCACTGTGGGCATGGGCTTAATACTCTGACCCTAGGTGCCTGGATGTCAGTCTTCCACTAGCATCCTTTGGATGAAGATGAAGAACTCTCAGCTCTGCCTGTGCCATGCCTGCCTGGATGCTGCCATGCTCCCACCTTGCCTGCCTGGATGCTGCCATGCTCCCACCTTGATGATAATGGACTGAAACTGTGAACCTGTAAGCCAGCCCCAATTAAATGTTTTTTTTTTTTTTTTTTTTTTAAGACTTGCCTTGGTAATGGTGTCTGTTCATAGCAGTAAAACCCTAAGACAGTGATTTTATGTGAATGTCAGTGGTTGGTCCACCTTTCATTTAACATATCAAAACTTTGACAATTGTGCTGCTGCTAAGAACCATCTCCAGCTCTAAACAATATGAAGAAAGTATAAAATTACAGTATTAGTAAGCAATGTAGAAAATGATTGGATTTATAATAGTAAACGTTTTCAAAATAAATAAAATCTATTATAAGGCTTTTGTATGCATTCGTGCCTTTTGAATATATATATATATATATATATATATATATATATATATATATATATACTCAAGGTAAACATTTTTATACTTCTCTACTTTTATCTTCCTCAAAGGTAGATAATCTGATTTCTATCAACATGTCAGTCACATCTGTTTTTTGAATTTTATGTGATTAGAATGATCCACTGCGTACCATTTGTTTCTGAGTTCTTTTGCTTAATATTTTCCTGTGTGAGACATTAATCCCAGATAGAGAACTGAGGAATTTATCACTGTTCAGTAGCATAAAATTTGGTAACTTTATCTCACTGAAGAATGCATTCTACTCCCAAATGACCCCTGGGTTGGCTCTACTTCTTAGTTGTTTTATAACATCCCTATAAACCTTCTGTCATTGTTTACTAAAAATTGGCCTTACATGATCAGGAAATATCAAAACTTTCCAGTAAAGTATTATCATGTTTATTTTAATGCACTTATAGATTTTCCCTTTGTATCCTATCATTCAAACATCCCAGAGCAGTATCAGTTGAGTATTCATTTTATATGTAGAGTTGGAGCTCTCCTTTTTGTGAACACTTTTCCTAGCTAGCTAGTTTGCTAGCTTGACATCATCTTATGCGAAACTCATTTTCAAGTTATCATTGAGGTTTGAATTTATTCTACTCTCCTTACACTTAAAATTCTTATTTTATGCCTCTATCCTATTTGCTCTTTCTCAACACTATCAGAAACTCTCTCTCACTTCCCCTCCCAGCTCTTCTGTCTTTTTGGGTCTGTCTCTTTGTCATTTACATAACCACTCCTCTAACTATATTGCAGCACAGTTTAAGTAGGTGGTAGTAACTGATGCATTAAAATAATAGAAAAATTTGTATAATTACAAAGGAAGAATAACTTCCAACTTTTTATGCTACAATAAGAACACTCTAGTTGAATGAATTAATTGTATTTTTCAAAATACAAACTAGAAAAGTTTATGATGTTTCTTTAAGATAAATATTTAAATTTGATAATATATCAATATTCATGAACCAATATCCATGGCTATAATTAAGTCTACTAAAATAAATGAATTTAAATAAATATTTTTAAACATTTAAAAGAAATTAAAACTATAAAATGAATATCTTAATGGAAAACAAACACAGAGGTTTCCTGAATGTAGCTCAATGTTGTAGTGCCCATTAAGTGTTTACAGGGTTTGGCAGATATATCTCAGACCCACACCCACAGTCACATCCAATTTACAGAGATCAATGCTGTGGAAAATATTTACAGGTTGAAAGTTGGCTCTTCACAGCTGGACTCACGTATAACATACAGTCCTTTTATTATAAGAAGTGTTTCAAAGAAATTCTATTCGAATGAAATAAATCAGTCAATAGGAAGATGACATCTTTGAGGGATACTTTAAGCACTGTATTAATTTGAAGTTATTTTCTCATGACAATTAACTCCCTTTGTATAAATATCAATATATAAATTATATAATTGTATGCCCATCTTATCACTTGATATCCTTGTGGATTGCTTCAAACTAGTATTACATAAAATTGTGATATACTCTGCTACTACTCAACTTATGTATAAGCATCACTTCTTCAGTTTGTTCAACTATAAGTTAAAAGATGAATAGAGCATGACTTGTTAGGAAATAAACTCACAATTCAATGTCAATCTCATATTGTAAAGCAATTAAAATTTAAATGCTTCCCTGTTCCCCTTTTTATTTTCAAATTAACCCCTTTTAGCCTTCAGTGGCTTCGTTATTGCAATCATACTGCATAATGGAAGAGGTCACAGAAGGCTTGCCTCATGACATATGCAGTGCATTTATAGCAGACAAAAGCATCCTGTGATATCAATAATGATGTTCATGGACCTAAAATATGCTCATTATGTTTCACTTTGTTTTCTTTTCTGAAAATTTCAAGATATATCACAGAAAGAAGCAAATTCTAGCCATGTGAGTATTTTAAAGCCATATTCTCAAATGTTAGATTTGCATTGTGTGTATGCAGAATTCTTAACACATGAAAGAATAAAATTTTACATAATAAATACTGTTGACTACTGTTATTTTAATTGTGCATTGAAAACAAAATTCCTGGATTAACTTTACTTATAATTAGCCATGACTTTTGGCTTTCACTATCATTTCTGTACTTGGGCAGAGCTGCATCAACTTGAAATAATACATGAATTCTCAGAACAAGTATGCTTTGTATTTTCTGCCTCAACGTTTATTGTAATCATGTGTCTTTAAAACCTTAGTCTTTACTGTGACAATTGTGGGTTTTCTCAATTGGTTAATTAGTTGGCTATCTGTGTCCTGAGTATAATACTAAAGTGGTGTCATAAGCATATTCATGCATTCTTGTACAAGTCACTCTATGTTCTCATTATATTCTGATGGAAAAATAAATAACACTTAAAATAATTTTTGATTGATTTGTACATGGTGATATTTTGCCTACCCCAGCCAAGTGGAGAAAAGGCAGATGGACTCTTGAGTTTAAAACCAGAATAGAATACATAGCTAGTTTGTATCTAGCCTAAGATACACATCCAAGGCTTGTCTCCAAATAAAGATGAGAGTGAGGAGAAAGAGAAAGAGAGAATGGGAGAGAGAGAGAGAGAGAGAGAGAGAGAGAGAGAGAGAGAGAGAGAGAGAGAGAGAGAGAAACTACTAGGAAGAAAATAAGCATAAAATACCATAATAATAAAACATGAATTACATAATCCTCATGTTGTTTGTTTTTACATTATGAAGTACAACATTTAGAACATTTCTCTCATTTTTTTTTTTCTGTTGAAACCAATTTTTTTTCTAGGAATCCAATAAACAAACAAACAAACAAATAAATAAATAAATAAATAAATAGATTCAAAGCTCATTTTTTTTTTTTCTCTTAGGTTCATCTTGTCTCAGATTCTGCATTTCTCCATTGTCTTCCTGCCCTTTCGGTATCATTTCTATTGAAAATGTGGCATTCATAAACACCAGGGCCACTGGGCCTTGCTTTTTCCCTAAGCTATCAGTTTATAATTACATTGTAGCTGTCTTCAGACCCACCAGAAAGGGCCATCTGATTCCAAAACAAATGGTTGTGATCCACCATATGTTTGCTGGGAATTGAACTCAGGACTCCTGAAAGGGCAGTCAGTGCGCTTAACCACTGAGCCATCTCTCCAACCCTGATTGTTTGTAATTTTTTAATCAACTACAAACTATATGTATAGGGCTCAACATAGGTACAACAATTAAAAACTATCTGTGTGGATTCATAATAAATATTTCCTAAAGAAAAATCTAATGTTTAAAACATTGTAGATATTACAAATTTATTGATAATTTGCTGGATTATTCTCACTCCATCATCTCCACATGCTAAGGAGATTCTAGTGGTAGCTAGGAAGCTTAGGATGCACAATGGAATCTCCTATCCTGGGTATTTAGGAGGCTGAGAATACATAGTAGAATCTCTTATTCTGTTACAAGTAGGCTGATGTGATATTGACTCAGAGATTCATACCATTGTACCAATGTCACTTTTCCTGATTTTAACATTATTTTTTCTTTGTTTTTACATACTTTCTAACCTTCTCCATATCATTTTTTTTAAATTTCTTGGTGGTGCTAAATTTTAAACCCAGTGTTTCTCAACATCTTAATAAGTATATTTCTAATTCAATATAGCCCCAGTTCCAGTTTTAATTTAAATTATATAATTATTACTTATTTCTCAAATGCACATCACTTTTATATTTTTCTATGACATTGCAGAAATCTGACATGGTTAGTTTTTGTATTCTTTTCCCCCGAAAGCATAGGGTTTCTACCTTGTAAATATGAGCCATCAATGCCTTGGGACTCAGACCTTGATTATTGATTATTCAATCTATGCACACTTCTTTTGTGTAAAACCCTTGTTCGATTTGGCTGTACAGTCAAAACAGTTATCTATGGTATATCTTATTCCCTTAGGAATACATTTTCACTCCTAACTTGTTGGAGAGGGTTACTTCCATTCATCACCCATAAGAAAATTAAATGCTAAAATGCATTTAACATGTGTATGTAATGTTCTCAGGGGACCCTTTACCAGGTATAACAAATATACTGTTAAAAGTAATATTTAAAATGTCAAGACCTGATATTTCCCAGGTCCTACCATCAGTTTAAAGCTATGATGGCAAACCAGATGTGTTTTCTCGGGAACTTTTATTTCTTACATCCCATTAAAAGCCCATTTAGATGACTCATTTGATGAAGTGCTTGTCATGGAAGTGTGATAACCTAAGATCAATACATAAAGACATGAAGTAGTAGTGTTCATATGTAAATACAGAACTTTTGAGGCACACACACACACACACACACACACACACACACACACACATATATCTAGGACTCTTTGCCAGGCCTTTCTAGTATAACTAGTAACATCCAGGTGTCCATTAGATGCGATGTCAAACTCTATAGATGGTCTGAGCAGTAAAATATGAGGCTGTTTTCTACTGTCTATATACACAGACTCATACTTGCATGCACACTTACTCACATAAACACACACACGCACACACACACACACACACACACACACACACACACACACACACACATACATGTACACTCATGCTTACAGGAAAACAGCATCCAAAAGTACTGTTTTATTTATAAGATGAATAATCTCAATGGAGTCTTAATATTCAATTTGTAATGTGAATTATGACCCAATATAATTTCAGATGAGTACAATTTTAATTACAGAAGAAATTGATAGGTCAATGTTTTATACAAAAGGTTTGATTGGAATGACTGAAAGGGAGCATAAAGATCAGTACAAATGAGAAAATACAAACACATAAGTTGATGTTAGTTTGAGAGTAAAACGATAGTGTTCTGAAATTCTAGCTGTCACAGGTCTAAAATATATCCATGTTCAAATTCAGAATAAATAGTGATATAGGAGATCTGCAGTTCAGGTTATAGGCATGAACTTGGAAGTCATAAAAAAATACAATTATTTATTTAAAGCCAGTAGCTTAGATGCTAGTAGATGCAGACATAAAAGGGGAAAGAATCCAAAGACAGGGTGCTAGAATACTCCAGTGTGGAGGCGTGGGGTGAGCAGAACTGGCAAAAAGGAATTCATTGAAGCAAGGAGGATGATTGATCTCAGAATACAAAGAATATTTCCCCAAGATAGGAAAGTGATAAACAAAACAAAACAAAACAAAACTGCTGGTAGGCATGTAAGAGTAAATTCAATGATCAATAACTTGATTTATAAAGAACAGGATTTTCAGCACATTAACAAAAGTGAGTTAGAACTATGAAGAGTTATTCTCATGGATTTATTGATGGAAGTATTTTTAGAGTGTTGAAAGGAGAATGAATGTCCAAATGGAGACAGTATATAGGTAAGATATTTGTATATATGAATATTGATACACTTGCCTGGATGGGTAATATATAATAGAAAGTATATTGTTGGTGTTGGAGAGAAAAATAATTTATTAATGTACTTCAAAGTAAGACAGTTGGGTATCTATTGCCTGAGTACAATGGATGATATTAGGAATTGAGGAGGGAAATTCTGAGAAAGGAATAATGTTTTAGTAACAAGCTACAACTATGAGGCATGATGAATTTTTATTTTTTTTTCTTATGAGTATGACAATTTCACTATAAGTTACATGTCAAATTTATAATGAGTACAAAAATTATGAGAAGCTACACCTAGTTAGAAGAAAGAAAAGGAAGGATAGAGCAATAACTTAAAAGAACTGAAGGAGAACACACTGTTAAAATATAATATGAATCTTAAGAACCATTTGCAGTCTCATGAAGTTACGTTAAAAATATATCACTTATTGTAACCAGAGAAGTTAGATTTTATGATATTTTCAAAAAAATGAGAAATATAAAACAACTTATCCAACAAATTGAAAGTTAAAAGCAATGAAATATGATAGTTGTAACAATACAAAGTTATTTGTTTAGGGTATATGAGAGTGAGAGTGGCCAGGTTATCAGTTGTAAACTCCAATGAAGACTCAACAAGTAGTTTGATTCTATGAAGGTGCTACAGTTGAAAAACAAAATTGAGTTAGGAAGTATGATTTTTAAAACTGACTATACTAAATCAATTCATAATTAAAACCAAGGAGGCAACGCAAACTCTGTACCATAAGTGGTCTGACAATAGTAACAGGATAGAATGTCCTGAATAGATTACAGGCTCAGGGCTGTGATTAGTTGATTTCCACTTGCTAAACTATTTGAGTGTGATTCCTGTTTTTAACCCACTAAATAAAATATTTGCACCTATTTAAAACAAAAGTGATAACCAACAATCAAATGTGCAGTGCTTTTAAATAGAGAACTTTGTTCAGAATTATTTCAAAGGTGGAGATGAACAGATAGAGCTCAGCTAAGGAAAATTTTATATTCCTACATTTAGTACTTCAATTCATTTAAAATATTTTCATATTATTAAGACCACCATATTTCATGTTATTAAGAACACCACTATAAAATTTGCTAGACCAAGGGGCTTCTCTTCCCAATGATGGCCCACTAGGCCATCTTCTGCTACACATGCAGCTAGAGACAGGAGCTCTGTGGGTACTGATTAGTTCATATTGTTGTTGACCTATAGGGATGCAGACCCCTTCAGCTCTTGTGTATTTCTCTAGCTCCTATACTGGGGCCCTGTGTTCCATCCTATAGATGACTGTGAGCATCCACTTCTGTGTTTGCCAGGCACTGTCAAAGCCTCACAGGACACAGCTATATCAGGGTCCCTTCAGCAAAATCTTGATGGTATCTGTAATAGTGTCTGCGTTTGGTGGCTGATTATGAGATGGACTCCCGGGTGGGGCAGTCTCTGTATGGTCCATCCTTTCATCTTAGTTCCAAACTTTGTCTCTGCAACTTCTTCCACGGAAGAAGTATCCACACATTGGTCTTCCTTCTTGATTTTCATGTGTTATGGGAGATGTATCTTGGGCATTCTAGGTTTCTGGGCTATCCACTTATCAGTGAGTGCATATCAAGTGACTTCTTTTGTTATTGGGTTACCTCACTCAGAATGATACCCTCCAGATACATCCATTTGGCCAAGAATTTCATAAATTCATTGTTTTTAACAGCTGAGTAGTACTCCATTGTGTAAATGTACCACATTTTCTGTATCCATTCCTCTGTTGAGGGACATCTGGGTTCTTTCCAGCTCTGGCTATTATAAATAAGGCTGCTATGAACATAGTGAAGCATGTGTACTTATTAACAGTTGGAACATCTTCTGGGTATATGCCCATGCCCCAGTACAGGGAAACACCAGAACCAAGAAGTGGTAGTGAGTGGTTTGAGGAGCAGGGCAGGGGGAGGGCATAGGGCACTTTTGGGATAGCATTTGAAATGTAAATGAAGAAAATATCTAAAAAAAAAAAAAAAAAAAAAAAAAAAAAAAAAAAAAAAAAAAAAAAAAAACCACCACTATAAAGATCTCTGACAGTGAAGTGAAGAATGAATGGTGTGTTGGAAGAGTAGATCAGCATACAATTTACCTTGGCACTAGTTTCTTTATGGTGTTACTTATACTTTGAAGAAGAGCTATATATTGACTTAGGTTAAAGTGCTTCATAATCTAGGGATCTTAGGGAAGGAGAAACTGTTAACTGAATTCTGCTTACTAAGCATTTAGTTTATGTTGACTATTGGGCTGGGTAGGAGAACAGATCAATGGCACATTTTAAAAACATCGAACTTTGGAGTGGTATTTTTATCCTGAGAGCAAATTAGAGGGAAAATCTACCATGTAATATGTGCAGAAAGGAGAACATGGCTTCCCAGAAGAAGTCCTTTTGAGAACAGAGGAGGGGAGATTAATTTCTCTGTCCTTTCTTGCTTATCAAGAACTTACCCATTCACAAAAGAACTCACATAACATGTACTCACTGATATGTGGATATTAGCCCAGAAACCTAGACTACCCAAGATACAATTTACTAAACACATGATACTCAAGAAGAAGGAAGATCAAAATGTGGGCACGTCACCCCTTCCTAGAATTAAGAACAATGCACACATTGAAAGAGTTAAAGGGAGCATNAAAAAAAAAAAAAAAGAACTTACCATTGGTGACAAAAGCTACTGTATTGTGTGTGGTAAAAGTCATGTTCCACCAAAATAATAAACCCAAGAGATGAATTAAAATGACATTTTTTAGGAGACTCCCATTTCAAAAAAACTGGAAATATGAGTAAGGCCTTAATAGTTGACTCCTCAGTAAGAAGCTAAAATGCTGCCACAATTAGAGATGTTTAAATATATATGTAGAAAATAAAGTCTTTAGAAATTCCCTCAATGGCACTTAAATAAGTTTTATCTGGTGATTAATTTTCCCCTTGAAAATTTAGAAATCAGTTAATATCTATATATTATATTAAGCAACATATGATATTCAATGCTATATGATGTCCAGAGACCTATAAATTGCTTCAATTACTTTCGCTTATTTTTAAGAAAAATAAAATTGAATCTTAATATTATATGACATTTTGTAGACAAACATTAACAAATGTCTCTTTATCCCAGATAGGGCACTGATGATAGCCAAAACAAAGACTTGTACCCCTGTCTAACTTGGTGAATGACATGGTTTAGTTGAGTTTTTTTTAGAACACCATAGTTGAGCAGTAGATTGCAGAAAAGCTTACAATCATCTAGGACACTGAAGAAAAACCACTGCATCTGCTACCCATAATGGCTTCTATAACCTCAAGGATGAGAAAGGTCTCTTGAGGCTCTATAAGTGAGGCTCTAAAAAATCTGATGACTTTTTTTTTTCAAAGAATTAATTATAAATCTAATTTCAAAATGTCAATAGCCATGCTATGTCTGGGGGATATAATTCTATGAAAACAGTGGTACTTGAAAGCTTTACCTAAGAGTAACTTACATATTTAATAATTAACAAATTTTAAGTATTGACAAATATTACTGTGTCTGTTGAATAAAAATACCCCCTTAACTCACACATTTGAATGTTTGTTTATAGGAAGTGGCAGTAATTGACAGGGTTTAGGAGGTATGGCCTTCTTGGAGGAAATATGTCAATGGCTTTGGGGTTTCAGGCCAATGATTTGAACTGCATGCTCCCTGAAGATACAGATGTAGAACTTTTAAGATACTTCTCCAGGAACTTTTCTGCCTGCATTCCAACATGCTAGCCATGATGGCAACAACAATGGACTAAACCTCTGAACTGTAAGCTATCCTCAGTTAAATGTCTTACTCCATATGAGTTGTTGTGGTCATGATGTCTCTTCAAAGCAATAAAACATTGCATAAGGCAAACATATTTACAAAATCCATGTTCTACTGATAATAAACAAAAACAACTCAGGATTTGTAAAACTAAGAATTTTGCTTAAATTAAAATATATTCAAGCATAAATATGTGTTAGTTCTGCACTAGAGAGAATATTTTAGCTAATGAATATAGCATAAATTACTAAGATAACTACTAAAAAATCTGAGTATTTATGAAACAATATCTTTCTTTCAACAGATTCAACCTCATGTTTAACCAACACTATGGTTGTTTTCAAAGGGAATTAAGATTCATTTAAATATATTCTAGTATAAATATATGTAAAATCTCTTGGAAGAATTGATATAAAACACATTTGAATTCTCTTGATGTTGATAAACGGAAAGGAGCTAGTTACATTTGCAACGAAAGCCACTCTGAAACTAATAGCATTAGGTCCTAATCTTTTATCAGGCAACAGTTCTAAGTAAATCACTGATATTGTGATAAACAGCTAAATTTACTCACATCACATATTTTCTGGAATAACTTCTAAAATACTAATGTCAATAAATTTACCCATTATTAACCTCTTTTTTTAGGGGGGGAGAGGCAACTTAGTTAAAGAACATAGGTTCCTTGAATTTGTTTTTTAAAAGAGTATATAGTGTGCTGTTGATATGGTTGTGATGAATATTTTAATGTTTTGTAAGCACAGTGAAAGTTCCAAATTCTGAAAATTATCACAAAATATCTTTGTTTTAAAGTTTGATATACTTTGTAAATTTTGTTACTTATTTAATATTTTAGAGTGTTAACATTTTAAGTTATTTTATAATATAAATATTTTATATGTTGCAATATTATTTTAATGTTTCAAATTATAATACTTACAAAGATGAGTGCAATCTGTGTATATTTAGAAGACATTTTAACAACTATTTTGAATTGTTAGATTAATAATAACAAATTGTTTATAAAGTAAAAAAAAAAAAATATATATATATATATATATATATATATATATATATATATATATATATATATGTTTAATGTTACTTTGACTTCTAAAAACATTATAGTTAGAACTGAAAACAGAATTTGTAGTTTCAGGTACTTTCCAGAATTATTGAAAATATTCAACAAATTTTTCATCTTAGTTTGTCAAATTTAGATATACTTCTAACACAAAAATCAACCCTTTCCTAAGTTATCAAGAGCTTATCAAGTATATATGTATTTATATCTGACTTCAGTTGGGTGAAACAGCAATACAAATGTGATTATAAAATTGAGATAACTATGACCATTGTGTTTAATTTCACTGTATTATAAGTTGCACCTCAGATTTCCATTATCTAAATTAGAGGTTTATTCCATAAACCTTTTCTCCTAAGCAAATGGCAACTGCATTTGAGCTGGTTGTTACTGTACAATTTTATGAGTTTTTCATTTAAAAAGTAAATGTAATTGTACCATCTTATAGCAAAGAAAATGAAGCTATTCAACTGTAGTCTGCTACCTCACAGATAGTCAAATGAATATTACATATTTTCTACTGAGTGGTTGTGAGTATAATGAGATTACACCTATTCCTAGTACATTTCTGGATAATAAGAAGCCACTACTATACAAGATAATTTTCAAAGTCATAGAAAAGTAGAAAATGATTCAAGCACACCAATAATGAGTGCACATGTGAAATTGCTATTAAGATTTTTCACTATTTAGCACAAAAGTATATGAAGAGAATTGAAGAGACACCTATTATTTTATCCTATTTAAATAATGAGGAAATACATGAAAAAGTGAATTTAATGACCAATTTTTAGGAGATAACTATAACTTTCACTTTAGAAATTGCTATGTAAGATTAACACATTAAAATAGGTATACATTTTACTTAGTATAATAAGTATCACCAATTTAACTTTAATATACAGTTCAAAATTAAAAGAAATGTTTAATAATATATTTATCCTTTATAACATTACTAGATATTCATATATAGAGAATATATAGTTTAATTTAAATTCAGTAGTTAGGCTAAACATAACCCTGAAGAGAAAAATTCTAAAATGCCAGTGATCTCTTCATTGTATAGATAGATATTTTTCATCTAAGTTATTTAGCTAATCAATGCCAGTAGTGGCTATTTCTTTATTGAATAATACAAAACATAACATAATGGACCATTGTATTATGTCTTTAGTTTCTAAGTAAGTGTTTTAATGAAAAAAACCTAGATAGTTTCAACGTTTTGATATACCTACACTTTCAATTGTATTTTATTTGTCCATCTAAAATGCCCATTCTTACAACTGAAATATTAATAATATAAATAAGCACACAATATTGTTTTCTCCTTTCTTACTTGTGCCTTGCTTAATTTTTCATAAGACCTCCAGAGATATGACATCTCTAAATTCCTTGTCCCTGCCTACACGTTCATTTTTTTTCTGTAGTTAATTGGCCTGTTTATGTGACTTTTTTTTTAATTTGCACAATGCTATGATAAAATATCTTATAAAATCAATTCAAGTAATTAAGAATTTACTTTGGCTCAGGGATAAAGAAGGAATATAATCCATGATGTAAGTATGTGTTCAGGAATGTAATTCATCTATTCTATTACACTTAAAGGGAACATCAAGAAGTGAATTATGATACTCTGTTCTCCATTTGACATATTTCTTCCCCCTCTCTGTTGTACTCCTTCTCCCTTTTCTACCCTTTGTGTCTGTATTCCTGTGTCTCTCATGTAATTGTTCTGGCTTTCAGTCAGTAGTGCATTATCAGTTATTTTCAGAGTAAATCTGTCATGCTGTTAGAACTTACTAGACACTCATTCAGACACAGTGTCCTAGATTTTTTCAAACCTAATTAGAGTACAGGAATGATTAGCCATCATATACTCATAACTTGGCAACCTGACATGAACACATATCAGCTCAAACAATAGCATTCCATCAATGATTTTCAAAGTACTCTGGTGACCTTAAAATGCAAATTTTATTCATTTTATTTTAAACATTAATCAAAATCTTAACATTTCCGTGATTAAAAAAAGAAAAGTACCCCATATAGGTGGAAGAATAACATGAACTAACTAGTTCCCCCTGTGCTCATGTCTCTAGCTGCATATACGGAAGAAGATGGCCTAGTTGGCCATCATTGGGAGGAGAGGCCCCTTGGTCATACAGACTTTATATACCCCAGTTCAGGGGAACGCCAGGGCCATTACGTGGGAGGGGGTGGGTAGGGGAGCAGGGCGGGGATGTGGGAGGGTAAGGGGAAATTTCTGGATAACATTTGAAATTTAAATGAAGAAAATATCTAATAAAGAGAGAGAGAAAAAAAAAAAAAAGAAAGAAAAGTACCAAAGTCCAAAATCTGTATAAAACTAAAGCTGATTTTCTTTTATTTTTGTTTTGTTTATTTATTTATTTTTAATTAGATATTTTCTTTATTTAAATTTCAAATATTATCTCCTTTCCTAGTTTCCTCTCCAAAAATCCCCTATCCCCTCCCCCTTCTCTCTGCTCCCCAACCCATCCACTCATGCTTCCTGACCCTGACATTCCCCTATACTGGGGCATAGAAATTTCACAGGAGGCCTCTCCTCCCATTGATGGCTGACTAGGCCATCCTTTGCTACATATGCAGCTAGAGACATGAGTCCTACCATGTTATTTCTTTGATTGGGTGTTTAGTGCCAGGAAGCTCTGGGCATACTGATTAGTTCATATTGTTTAAAGCTTATCTTTCAACTCTGGATGCCTATAACATTAAAAATATAAATAATTAAAAGGCAATTCAGAGACTTCCCTACATGCGGATCCATCCTACATGCAGACACCAAACACAGACACTATTGTGGTTGCCAAGAAGTGCTTGGTGACAGAAGCTGATACAGTTGTTTCCTGAGAGTCTGTGCCAGATACTGACAAATACAGATGAGGAGGCTCACAGCCAACTATCAGACTGAGCCCAGGGACCCCAAAGGTGAAATTAGGGGAAGGACTGAAGGAACAGAAGGAGCATCAATAGGAAGAAAGAAACTTGGCCCTGTGAAGGCTTGATGCCCTAGTGCAGAGGAATGCTAGGGTTGTGAGGCAGGAGTGGGTAGGTGGGTGGCATAGAATCTTCATAGAAGCAAAGTAAGGGGGAATGTGATATATATATATATATATATATATATATATATATATATATATATATATAGGTGGGTGGCATAGAATCTTCATAGAAGCAAAGTAAGGGGGAATGTGAGATATATATATATATATATATATATATATATATATATATATATATATATATATATATATATATATATATCACAGTCTTGTATGCTTCCAAAATATAAGAACTACAATATCAACCAACCAGATCCCCCAGGAACTAAACTACTAACCACAGAGTACACATGGAGAAGCCCATGGCTCCAACTGCATATAGAGCAGAGGATGGCCTTGTTGGGCATCAATGGGAGGAGAGGCCCTTGGACCTGTAAGGGCTCAATGCTCCAGTGTAGGGAATTGCCAGGGAGAGGAGGCAGGGGTAGGTGGGTAGATGGGAGAGCACCCTTGTAGAAGAAGGGGGAGGGGAAAGGGATACAGAGTTTCTGGAGAGGAAACTGGTAAAGGGGACAACATATGAAATGCAAATAAAGAAAATATCCAAGAAAAGAAAAAAAGACAAGAAAAAAGAAAAGAAAAGAAAAGAAAAGAAAGAAAAAGAAAAGAAAGGAAAAAAAAAAGAAAAGAAAAGAAAAAAAAAGGTACCACCTCAGTACTGTTTTCTTTCACACATGTTCTATACAGATTCATGGTTTTCACTAGAGTTTTTAAATGTATGGTATCTTATATCCAACGCAATTTTCTCAATATCTTAGAATGGTGGCGCACGCCTTTAATCCCAGCACTCGGGAGGCAGAGGCAGGCGGATTTCTGAGTTCGAGGCCAGCCTGGTCTACAAAGTGAGCTCCAGGACAGCCAGGGCTATACAGAGAAACCCTGTCTCGAAACACCAAAAAAAAAAAAAAAAAAAAAAAAAAAAAAAAAAAAAAAAAAAAAAAAAAAAAAAAAAAAAAAAAAAAAAAAAAAAAAAAAAAAAAAAAAAAAAAAAAAAAAAAAAAAAAAAAAAAAAAAAAAAAAAAAAAAAAAAAAAAAAAAAAAAAAGGATGACAGTTTCTTAACAATTAATCTGCATTCTCTCTAACCTACTTGTCTGCAGCTTTATCGTAACTCTTTTTATCTTCAAACAGAACATATTTTTATATTCTTTTGAATTTGTTTTTTCAAAATAAACCTCAATACACACAGTGAAGAATAACTAACACTGTCTAGAAATTCCTGAAGTAGAATAAGATATAAAAGAACAATTTTAGATGCATATTTATTAATTTATTTAGAGACATACTTAAATCATGACTTAGTCTCTCCATTTCTCAAGCACAATAATATTTGATACCTGGAACAGAATCATATGGAGAAATAACTAAAAAAAAAAAAAAAAGTGAGCCTTGCTCACCTAACAACTTGCTGCCTTCTACACATGTTTCTGTAAAAGCTTAGTTGGTGTTACAGTGCTTATTCCAGCAAGATTCCTGCAACATTCCTCAATGATAATTAAGCTCTACTTAACAGCATTCCATAACTTTCATACTCAGTGAAAAGATTCCAATTATAAAGGGCATATTTTAAAAACTATATTATAGTCTATATTTCTTCTGAATTTTAACAATAAAGGGAATCTAATATTACTTAAAATTCTGTACCATGAGCTTTCTCTTTTATGACTTGTTTTGTATAAATAAATAAATAAATAAATAAATAAATAAATAAATAAATAATACAATCAGAAGATCCCAGCCTATGTTTCCAGCACAAGTCCTGGACCATGCTAGTCCCAAGAACTTCAAAAGCACATTAGTCTATAAGGAGCAATGCTGATACCTGAAACCCCAGAAGCCCTGTGCTCTACCAGAGGTCTTCCCAGTTCATAGAACTTCTAAATTTAAGAAGCATTGCTGCACACCAAACAAGAGAGGTCATATAGCTCCATATTCTCCAGCAGAGATACAATACTGGACCTGAGGATCTGAAGTAAATGAGTCACCAGAACCCCAGGCCACTCAGGCCAGAAATAAGAAACCTAGGGAATGATAATGATCCAAAAAAGATAAACTGAGAAATCAGCACCTAATTCTGTAATTACCTCAAACCCAGAAACCTAGAGTACAGGCTAAGAACCTAATCAACAATATCTAGGGCAATATGGCACCATCATCACAGCTCAATATCCTACCACAAAGTCTTGGATATTACAAAACAGCTGATTGCAAGGGTACCTCATAATGATTAAAAAGAAGAGAAAGAGAGAGAGAGAGAGAAAGAGAGAGAGAGAGAGAGAGAGAGAGAGAGAAGAGAAGAGAAGAGAAGAGAAGTTTACCAAGATGATTTCTAAATTCTATGTCCCAAATGCAATGGTTCCCATATTTTTCTTTTTTATTTAATCACTTTTATTAGATATTTTCTTCATTTACATTTCAAACTCTATCCCCAAAGCCCCCTATTCCCTCCCTCTGCCCTACTCCTCAACCCACCCACTCCTTCTTCCTGGCTCTGGCATTCCCCTGGACTGGGGCATATGATCTTCACAATACCAAGGGCCTCTCCTCCCATTGATGGACAACTAGGCCATCCCCTGCTACATCTGCAATTTGTCTTTGTATCTAGGAGTGATACTGACCTGGTATCCAGACACTTTATTGAAAATATTTATCAGCTTCAAATGTTTCCTCATAGAATTTTAGAGTCATTTATGTATAGTATCATATAAAAATATCAAATAACAATATTTTGCATTCTTCCTTTTCAGTTTCCATCCCATTAATCTTCTTCAGTTGTCATAATACTCTAGCTAAAATTTCAAGTACTGAAGAGAGATTTCAAGATATAGAGAGTGTAGACAACCATTTTCCCCTGGATTTTGCAGGAATTCTTTGAGTTTCTTTTTATTACATTTTATTCTACCTATACACTTGATATAACTTGTCTTTATTATTCTTTGGTATGTACTTTTTGTCCTAATCTCTGTAGTGCTTTTACTATGAAAGACTCTAAAATCTTTGTCAAAGTTTTTTTCTGTTTTTGTTGTTGTTGTTGTTGTTGTTTTGTTTTGTTTTGTTTTGGGGGGGAGCTGCATCAATTGAGATATCATAGATTTGTTGTTGTTTATTTGTTTGTTACTGGCTTGTTTATATTTTGTGTGATTGTTTTTGTATTTCCTACATTATATTATATGGTAAATGAACATTTTGATTTTTGAATGTTGAACCATCCCTGAATCACTTGGTTGAAACCTATTTCATAGTTTCAATCTTGGTGTATAAGGTATTTGACATGTTCTTGAATTCAGTTTATAGATTGTTTTGTTGTTGCTGTGGTTGTTTGTTTTGGTTTGGTTTGGTTTTCTTTTGTTTTGTTTTGTTTTCGAGACAGGGTTTCTCTGTATAGCCCTGGCTATCTGGGAACTCACTTTGTAGACCAGCTGGCCTTGAACTCAGAAACCCACCTGCCTCTGCTTCCCGAGTGCTGGGTGGGATTAAAGGCATGTGCCACCATGCCTGCCAGTTTACAGGCTTTTTATTGCTTATTTTTGCATCTATTTTCATAAGAGAAGTTGAGGTGTCATTCTCTTTCTTTGTTGAGTTTTTATCTGGTTTGGGTATCAGGGTATCTATTGCTTCCTAAAATGTATTTAGCAATGTGCTTTATGTTTGTATTTTGCAGAATATTTTGATGAATACTGGTTTTTACTCATCTTTGAAAGTTTGGTAGAAATCTGAGCTAAAACTGTCTAGCTTTGGGCTTTTGGAGGTTGGAACTTTTAATAAATGCTACTAATTCCATAGGTGTTATAGGCTAAGTTGACTTGTTATCTGATCTTGATTTTACTTTAGTGAGAGTGTACCTATAGAAAAACATTCATCTCTTTTAGATTTTCCAAGTTGGGTGGAGTACAGGTTTTCAAAAATATGTCATTATTTTTCTCTGGGTTTTCTTCATGTCTGTTTTTAACTTCCCTTTTTATTTCTGATAGTATTTTCCACCTTTTAGTTCATGTGGATATTTTATCTCTCTTGTTGATTTTCTTAAAGAAACAACTCTGTGTTTTATTCATTCTTTGTATTGTTCTCTTTTATTGATTTTAGGCCCCAATTTGATTATCTCTTTCAATCTCTTCCTCTTGGATGTTCTTACTTCTGTTTGTTCTATAGCTTTCATGTGTGCTGTTAAATTGCTACCATGAAGCCTCTCTAACTTATGTATAAATCCTATTATGGCTACGAACTTTCTTAGTAGCTTTCTTAGTGACATGTTATGAAAATATCTATTTGGTTCATTTGGTTTATAAACTCAGTTAGCTGGCACATTTTCCTGTTTAGTTTTTGTCTAGATGACCTGTTCATTAGTGATACAGGGGCATTGAAGTCTCCTAATATCAGTGTGTGAAGATTGATATGTGATTTAAGATGCAAATGAAGAAAGCTTAAAAAAAAAAAAAACCTAAAAAGCTTTAAAACACAATTTGAGTGCTCTTGTGTTTGGGACATAGATGTTCAGAGTTGATAAGAAATATTGAAAGCAACATCAAAAAGTAAAGGCAAGAAGTAAGCACATCACTCAACAATTAAAAATCCTGCCTATTATCAAGAAGACATGGATCCCATGCCAACTTTTACCTTCCTATATTTCCAGCTCCAAGGGATTTGCCACAGTCTTCTGGTTCCATTTGGGAACTATCCATGCAAAAGGTACATGGATATACCTGCAAGCAAATCAATACACTTACACATAAACTAAAATGTAAATTAAATTAACAAAAAGAAAAATGAGTAACAACCTGTCCCAAATGGTAAATATGTAGACATAAGAGGCTGGAGAAATGGTTGAATTGTTAAGAGTACTTTCATTTAGTTAGCAACACCTTCATTAAGGAACACAAAAGACCCTTTAAATCTAGCTCCTAAAAATTAAAGAGTTTAAAAAGAATTTTAAAACAATTGAAAACAAAATAAACAAATGAAATATGTGCTTGCTGTACAAAAGAACAAGCTTCAGTTACTGTAACAAAAAATTTTTAGCCATCATAATAAAATTTAAAATAATAGCTTCTATTAAGCAACATTAATAAGTATTGGAGCTATTAGTCTAATTTCACAAAGAAACATGAGCTATAAGGAAAAGTTTTATTGTAGTAATTTCTCACAAAGAAGAACAAAAATGAATTTTCAAGTGATTTTTAAATTTATGATGGGTATAGATGTGCAAAATCAAACTGATCATCACAGAGGATATTTCAAAACATCTTAAGTGTAATTTTGTCTCATTTCTTCTTCCTTGCAGCAATGTCACAGAATTAGATCATTATTCTGTCAAGAGAACAATCTTCACTTTAACTTAAAGTTTGCATTTTGTTTTCGTACTTGTCTTGAATAAATGCTTTTATCTAGCTTCAGATTCCGAGGCAAAGTGCGCCTCCAATTATGTGACTATTTACATGATCCAGATTATTTGTATCTTATTTGTCTTTCAGTAGTTTGATGTCTTTGTCAGAAAATACTGAAATATTTTAGAAAAGATTGATGGAGCTTGATTACTTCAGCAAACAATCCTTTCACTGTACATATGTAAATAATGCTTGCATGTGCCTATAGAAAACAATGTAATAAAATGTTTATCCACAACAGAGTATAAATGTTTCATGGAAGGTAGTAAAATTGCTCATATTGTGATGATTCTGTAATCTGGCACTGTAGTTGAATAATACGTTTTTGTTTGTTTTATGATTTAACTTTTGATTGATTCTTTGTGAATCTCAGATCATGCATCTCAATCCACATGACTCCCTGTGTCTTTATACATACCCTCTGCCATTCCAATTTCCACCCCCCCCCAAAAAAAAAAGAAAGAGAGAAATCCCATGTGGAAGCTGTAATGTCATCATGTGTCCCACAGTATGACCTTTTGTATACATTTGTATTATTCTTTCCTTGAAAATATTCATCACAATGAATCACTGGTCTGGCTAAAGACTTCCAGCTCTTGCTATACTAACAATACTGGGCCCTCACTAAGACTCTTCTCATGTATCCCATTGTTGTTCTTTGTTATGGAAATCCTGTAGCTTTGGGTCTCTAGGGCTGGTGCCTTCTGTAGCAGTTCATGGTCGGGGTAGATGTTGGGATAATGGGCCAAGTCAAAGTCCTGGGTCTTGGCCTGCATGGTAGGCTCTTCAGCCAACCAGCTGTCTCACACCCACATCTCCAGGACAACTCTCCAGCAATGCCCTCATAGCACATCCAATGCTATAAGCAGCAAGGAGTAGAGCCCCGTTCTTCCACCATCATGCCCACTAATTAGCACAGCCAACCCCCAGCTGGGCCTCCTCTCGAGAGTGCTATAGCCAGTTAGGAGCAGGGTCAGCAATCTCACTTTCATGACCCCAGGGTCAGCTTTCTTGCCTGCCACAAGTGGCAAGGGGTTGGGGAGGAGGGAGGACATTTCTCTCCACTCTACTCTGTCAGACAAGTGACTGACAGAGGCAGCTCTCCAGAGCTCACAACCCAAGAGTCATTTTATAGGCTCCTGAGCAACGTGTGGTCAGTTCTGCTCTTCTGTTCAAGTGAGGTACAAGGCTACTTTCCCTAGTACCTTGTGAGATGTAGGGCTGGCTTTCATGAACTTCAGGTCAGTTATTCCACCTGCCCAAGGTGGCAAGAGGCAGGCAAGTAGAGTTAATGCTTCTCTCTTTTGTCCATGCCATGGCATGCCACATGATTGGTAGCATCAGCTATCCTGTACAACTGTTCTTGAGGAAAGCTTACCTGCAACCCCTACAATCAGGGCCAGCTCTACTGTGTGTCTTGAGCAAAGTGCTTGGTCTAGTTGCGTGAATGCTGCAGCTGGTAAGGGTCAGGGCTATCTCTTCTGCTCCTATTTCTTCATGGCTAACATTCCCATGATACCCAGCAAGGGGTGGTCCATCTCTGTACAGTCTTCAGACTCAAAATGCCCCCGAAATAGTGGCTCAGGCCAGGGACACTCTCTTGGACTTTGGTTCTAATAGGTTTTGCTGATGCAAGACCATTGGCCAGTACATGACTGCTGGTGACAGGAATAAACTGAAGCTCACCATGAACTTAGATAGCTTCACTGACTACCCCCATCAGGCTGTTCCTCACAACCCTCACTTCATTTTGAACACATGTATGTGCTTCTTTTTCTCTTTCATCTCTCTACCACTTATTTGTCCATTGTACTGACATCCAGGGTCTCTGGGTATTTAGGTTCTTGTCAGGAATGCTATTCCATGCCGGTGCCTTGTCCACTACATACTTTCACATTGGGGTGGCTCTCTTTGTATCCTGAGTCTGCTGTATGTCCTGGTGGCAAGTAGGCCTGCCTATGTTTGTGAGTGGCATGGAAGCACACAGGTCTCTGTCTGTCATTCTCCCCTCCCTCCCTTATTGTGATGCATAGTGTTAGGAAGGGCTCTGCATGTCTGTGACATACCCACCTGTGTTGTGTGCCAGAGGCCAGGTGTGTGGGTTACTTGCCTGGTCCTGCACTGCATGACATTGAAGAAAGCACATATATGTCTTTTTTCTTCTTCCTACACTGTTTTGCCTGGGTTTGATTTGGTTTGGTTTGGTTAGGTTTGGTTGGGTTTGACTTTTATGCATCATAGGCATAAAACAGCTTTGGCCACAAAGTCAGGCATCAGCTAGGAAAAGCAAAGGACTGCCAACTGTTCTGCCACTGATAGAAGAACACCACCACCAAAATGTTTCTTTACCCATTTCCAGGGGGGTTTAAACAATTTTAAAATTTAATTATCTTTTGATCATATTCTTTCCTGACCCAACGTCCTTCCAGTTTCTCTGCCGACCTACTCAAATATAAAAACCCATTATAAGAACAAACTTTCCTAAAATCACAAAAACTAAATGAAATGCCAACAAAAATACAAGAAAAAGAGAAAAAAAACATAACACAAACAATAATCAAATAAAAGCATAAACACAAAACAAAGCAAAACAAGCAAAACAAAAACAACAATACATGGAGTCCATTTAATGTTTGTCAACTGCTTCTGTACATGATATCTATACTGGAAAGTAAAATATATCTAATGAAACTCCATTGGGTGAGGAAAAAAACCCTAACTTTTCCTCTTCTAGCAGGTAGAACATTTTCTATAATGGCTACGATTTTATTCATTCATTTTTTTGTTTGTTTGTTTTTTTAAGTATAATAAAATAAAGCACAGTAAGATAAAACAAAGGCTATCATAGCAAAGTTGGCCAGGATACAGCAGTAGAAGGAATAGAGCCTGAGAGAATTCAATAACATCAGAGAATCACTCATGCTTATTCAGAAATCTCATGAAAAACACCAAAACGGCAGCCATAATCTATATACAGAAGAGCAGGTGCAGGCCTGTGCCGGCCCTGTGCATGCTGTTCCTGACTTGGTGAGTTCATAAAAGCTTTGCTCATATTGACTTAGAGGCCATTGCTTTCTTGGTGTTCTTCATTCCCTCTGGCTCATGCTTTCTTTTTACCTCATCTTCCCTAAGCTCTGAGGGAAGAGATTTGATGGAGATACCCAATTTGGCGCTAAGTGATCTGGGATTTCTCTGTCTGTTTGCTGTGGATCTAGATATTTGTTATTTGCTACAGGAGAAGAAAGTTCCACTAATGATGGCTCAGCAAAACAATGACCTAAGAGTATATCAGAATATCATTAGGATAGACTCTGTTACTAAATTCCAATATAAGTATTTTCTTTAAACTGCATGTTTCTTTGTATATTTAAACTCTAACATTGACATTATTGGGCAATAGAGCTTTTTCAGATATTAGTGCATGGTTGCAGAAGACTGTGACTTGGTGTGACTCCATTGTAAAATGACCTGCCCAAGTGTCTTTGTCCACTTCATGAGAGTAGAAGAATGTGAGAACACAGCTGCGAGTCCCCATTTCTGAACTTTTGAAGAGGATATTTCCAGAATCCCACTGGGCATTAAAACAAGTCTAAGGTCAGGACCTATGTCCAGCAGCAGATGGCCAAGATGAAACATAGTCAATGTTATTTTGAGTTCTTTCTAGACAATTCACCCTCTTTATGTTTCCTATCCTGTGGGTCTTTTTTTTTTTTTTTTTTGCAAGAACTTTCAATTTTTACTTTTAGGAAATTTTTATGTGTGGCAATGTGTGCATCATGTATGTATAACAAATTCTTGTGCTTTTTTTTTTCTTATATGACTGTTTTTTGTATTATTTATGTTTGTTTGTTTTTATGTTATTGTATTTTCATTAATATTATTACTTATATTACTTATTAATTCTACTATATAAAGACTTCCTGTTAATTTAGATGGCTAGAAAGGTTTTGAATTAGGAGAGCTGAGAAGTGGGAGGGTCAGAAAGAAAGTATGAGAGGGAGAATATATTGTATGAAAACATCCTTTTTCAATTAATAACTGATTTTTAACAGATCTGTACAATCAGCTAAATAAATCTTACACTTTCCAGTGTGCATACAGGGAGAAATTAAACTATTTATAAAAACTGTTCATTTCATACAGATATTTCACTTCCTTAGTTAGAGTCACACCAAGGTATTTTATATTGTTTGTGACTATTGTGAAGGGTATTGTGTCACTAATTTCTTTCTCAGTCCGTTTATCCTTTGTGTATAGAAAGGCATTTAATTCGTTTGAGTTAATTTTATATCCAACTATACTGCACTGAAGCTGTTTATCAGGTTTAGGAATTATCTCATGGAATTTTTAGGGTCACTTATATATACTATCATATCATCTGAAAATAGTGATATTTTGACTTCTTCCTTTCCAATTTGTATCCCCTTGATCTCCATTTGTTGTCAAATTCCTCTGGCTAGGACTTCAAGTACTATATTGAATAGGTAGGAAGAAAGTAGGCAGCCTTGTCTAGTTCCTGATTTTAATGGGATTGCTTTGAGTTTCTCTCCATTTAGTTTGATGTTGGCTACTGGTTTGCTGTAGATTGCTTTTATTATGTTTAGGTATGGGCCTTGAATTCCTGATCTTTCGAAGACTATATCTTGAATGGGTGTTGGATTTTGTCAAATGCTTTCTCAGCATCTAAGGAGATGATTTTTTTTTGTCTTTGAGTTTGTTTATATAGTGAATTACGTTGATATATTTCTGTATATTAAACCATCCCTGCATCCCTGGGGAAAATTTCTGAAGAAATATATTGAAGAAGATCTGAGAAGATGGTAAGATTTTTCATGCCTATGGATTGGCAGGATTAATATAGTCAAAATGGCTATCCTGCTGAAAGCAATCTACAGATTCAATGCAATCCCCATCAAAATTCCAACTCAATTCTTCACTGAATTAGAAAGGGCAATTTGAAAATTCATCTGGAATAATAAAAAAACCTAGGATAGCAAAAACAATTCTCAACAATAAAAGAACCTCTGGTGGAATACTAAGCCTGACCTCAAGCTGTACTACAGATCAATTGTGATAAAAATTGCATGGTACTGGTACGACAGCCAGGTAGATCAATGGAATAGAATTGAAGACCCAGAAATGAACGCACACACCTATGGTTACTTGAACTTTGACAAGGGAGCTAAAACCATCCAGTAGAAAAGAGCATTTTTCAAAAATGTTGCTGACACAACTGGCAGTTATCATGTAGAATAATGCAAATTGACCCATTCTTATCTCCTTGTACAAAACTCAAGAATAAGTGGATCAAAAAACTCTACATAATACCAGAGACAATGAACTTCATAAAGGAGAAAGTGGGGAAATACCTTGAAGATATGAACAAAGAAGAAAAATTTCTAAAAAGAACAGCAATGGTTTGTATTGTAAGATCAAAAATTGACAAATGGGACATCATGAAATTACAAAGCTTCTGTAAGGCAGAATACACTGTCAATAAGACAAAAAGGCCACCAACAGATTGAGAAAGGATTTTTACTAATCCTAAGTCTGATAGGGGACTAATATACAATATATAAAAAGAGGTCAAGAAGCTGGACTCAAGAAATTCAAATAACCCCATTAAAAATGGGGTACAAAGCTAAAAAAGAATTCTCAAGTGAGGAATACTAAATGGCTGAAAAACACCTGAAAATGTTCAAAATCCTTAATCATCAAGGAATTGCAAATCCAAACAACCTTTAGATTCTACCTCATTCCAGTCAGAATGACTAAGATCAAAAACTCAGAGGACAGCAGATGCTGACAAGGATGTTGAGAGAGAGGAACACTTCTCCATTTCTGTTGGGATTGCAAGCTGGTACAACCCACTCTGGAAATAAGTCTAGAGGTTCCTTAGAAAATTGGACATAGTACTACTGGAAGTTCCAGCAATACCACTACTGGGCATATACCCAGAACATGTTCCAACTGATAATAAGAACACATGCTCCACTATGTTTATAGCAGCCTTATTTATAATAGCCAGAAGTTGGAAAGAACCCAGATGTCCCTCAACAGAGGAATGGATACAGAAAATGTGGTACATTTACACAATGGAGTACTACTCAGCTATTAAAAACAATGAATTTATGAAATTCTTGGGCAAATGGATGTATCTGGAGGATATCATCCTTAGTGAAGTAACCCAGTCACAAAAGAAGTCACTTGATATGCACTCCCTGATAAGTGGATATGAGCCTGGAAACCTAGAATATCCAAGATACAATTTTCAAAACACAAGAAAATCAAGAAGAATGAAGACCAAAGTATGGATACTTCATTCCTTCTTAGAATAGAGAACAAAATACTCAAGAAAGGAGTTGCAGAGACAAAGTTTGGAGCTAAAGGAAAGGATGGACCATCCAGAGACTATTCTACCCGGGGATCCATCCCATAATCAGCCACCAAACCTAGACACTATTGCATGTGCCAGCAAGATTTTGCTGAAAAGACCCTGTGAGTCTCGAGTGAGGCTATGCCAGTGCCTGGCAAATACAGAAGGAGATACTCATAGTCATTTATAGGATGGACAACAGGGTCCCCAGTGTAGGAGCTAGAGAAATTACCCAAGGATCTGAAGGGGTCTACAACCCTTTAGGTGGAACAACAAAATGAACTAACCAGTACCCCCAGATCTCGTGTCTCTAGATGCATATGTAACAGAAGATGGCCTAGTTGGCCATCATTGTGAAGAGAGGCCCCTTGGTCTTACAAACTTTATATGCCCCAGTATAGGGGAACACCAGGACCAAGAAGTGGGAGTGGGAGGGTAGGGGAGCAGGGCGGGGGGAGGGTATAGGGAACTTTTAGGATAGCATTTGAAATGTAAATAAAGAAAATATCTACTAAAAAAAAGAATCTTCATTATCATATAAAAAAAACTGCTAATTTTATTTGATTTCATTGTGGTATGCCAAATGGACTAGGAAAATAGATATCAATTGTTGTTTTATTAATTATTCCTTCAATATTCAATAAGAAAAATGTCAAAAGTAAAAGGGCCAGTGGTCCTCTGGAGGCCTTTCTCTGTCCTGTTTTCTCAATGAATATTAATCTATTTTTAGTAGCATAGGAAAGTTATTTAATGATATGTTACTTTTAAATTTTTTTATATTTATTTCCATATTCCCTGTACTTAACTTCTTTCTGTAAGTAGATAAAATGTGTCTATTTTACTAATCACTGTGCTCATTGTTTTTTTTTTTTTTTGATCTTGTGATTTTAGAACATTTCTCAAAATAAATATAAATGTATTTTAATTCAAACTTTGAAAGAAAACTGATTACGTGCATTATCATCACATATGCAAATTGCTAAAATAAAAACAATAATGTTTCCCAGGACACTTGTAGCTACTGTCACTGAATTAAGAAATGAAAATACAACACAAATTACTGTTTTGTGTTTGCTTTCTGCATCTACTGCATACATGTGTATGAATTTTGTATATACACTCCTGATATTGATTCTTCATAAATATTATATTGAATTTTTTTTTTTTTTTTTTTTGGTTTTTCGAGACAGGGTTTCTCTGTATAGCCTTGGCTGTCCTGGAACTCACTCTGTAGACCAGGCTGGCCTCGAACTCAGAAATCCACCTGCCTCTGCCTCCCGAATGCTGGGATTAAAGGCATGTGCCACCATGCCCGGCTTTGAATTTTGAAAATATAAGTTGAACTGATGAGCGTGTGATGTTTGTGTCCTAAGTGAATATGAGAGTTACACAAGAAAATTTTGTTGAATTTATTTATGACATGCTTAAGTCTTTGTGAAAAGTAAAGTTAAAACTATTTATTGTTATTTGTTTTTCTTTCTTTTTCCTTTCTTTTTTTATTCTCAATGATATTGCTTCACATTTATTTGTAGAAACAGCATAGGACACTAGTCTTCTGCAAAGAGTGTTTGGGTAGGTGTGTCACAGCAGTCCCTCTGTCTTCACACTGGCAGGAGCCTTTTATATGGTGCCTTCATAGCACCCTGGGCACCTTTGGAAGCCTGAGCTGGAGCTGAAGCCTGGGCCTTAGCTGGACTTGCTCCCTCTGCCTTGATTTGAACCTTGGGCTTTGGTTGGCAAAGCCTATGACCCTTGGCCCTGTAGCTTTGCACCTACTTCCCACACTTGGGATGAGCAGTGAAAGCAAACTTCTAGTTTGCAGCTAGGGCCTTTCAGCATTTTGGGCTTAACTGCCTTAGGCTTCACAAGGGCCTTAATGGCCTCTGTGTTCATTGCCTTTCCACATTTTTAGTTTTTACTTTTTTCTAAAAGTGACAAACAGGCCAAAAGGCAAGGACTCATTGATTTTTCTTTTTGTAATGATTTTAACTTGCATTAGTTTTGTGTCTCAAATCTCTAAGTGAACCTGGACATGTACATAAATTGATATTACCGGGTAGCATAAGGATGAATGGATGAAAATAATGAATCATAAAAATTAATATGATAGATTTGGCACCAATAAGTGTTCTGCATGTTAGAGATAAGGCAATCACTGTTCAGCGTATTAGAGATAAAGCAAGATTTCAACATGTAAGCATGCCTACAGTATCACAGAGAGTATGATATATGTAGGAAAAGGTAATTGAAGACAGACTAGTTGTAAATAAGAAAACCTCAAAGAGTCATATAAAAAATTAATCACCCTAATGAATTAAAATTATCTAATATTATTTATATATTAAATATATCTGCTTATATTATATATCTTTATATAAGTATACATGCAACATACACATATATTATATTCATATAAATACCATATATGTGTTAGCTTTCTTTTCATGTTTTATATAACTTCTATTAAAATATCCAAAAAGTAATATACCTGTTTAATTTTATTTTAAATTATCCAAGGTACATTATTTTATAGTCATGATTACATGAATGTGGAAACATATGTATATTTTTTATCATGTGAAAGATATTTTCCACAAAATTCTATCTGTTTTTTGTTTGTTTGTTTGTTTGTTGTTTGTTTGGTTGGTTTGTTTTTGTTTTTGTTTTTGTTTTTCAAGACAGGGTTTCTCTGTATAGCACTGGCTGTCCTGGAACTCACTTTGTAGACCAGGCTGGCCTGGAACTCAGAAATTCACCTGCCTCTGCCTCCTGAGTGCTGGGATTAAAGGTGTGTGCCACCATGCCCGGCCCCAGAAAATTCTATCTGAATGGATCATTAAATAAATGATTATGGGGAAAACATGTGAAAATATTATTTTTTAAAATGTCTCAGGAAGAAAAAGAATCTATTTCAAAATCTCCAAGAAAAGACCTAGAAAGAACTGAAAGACATGAATTTGGTACTTGTACTAAACGAATGCATCGAATAGCTTATTATTGGCATGCTGCTGAGAATAGGTATGAACACAGCAAAACATGAAATTGAAATTTACTTAATACACTATGAGACTTTTTGAGATTTGGATTCTGTAGCTTGATTGCACAGTTTCAAGTTTGAACTTCGTTGACAACAACATTGTGTCATGATAATGTGAAACAGTTGGAAATGACTTGGAAAGTATATGAGACTAAGGGGATTAGCAGCTACCTAAATCCTTGTAAGCCACTGCAAGTAAGTTTCTGATTCATCCCATTGCATTGGGAAGTATTTAAACTGGAGGAGGGAGATTTAACAAGGGCTATAATATCTGATGTATCTTTTAAGCAATAATCACATTTTAAAAACAGACAACTTTAAAAAGAATAGCTACTTTGCATTTAATAACATAGATTCTTTCTTTTTAAAGAGCCAGAATGCCACCAATTGTAAGGCATACAATGCTACAGGATAGCATCTTATAACAAGGCTTTCAGAAAGTTGGATGCAAGCATTGATAGTAACTATTAAAGTGGATGAGTGATGGGTTGGACAGAAAGAAGATGAGATTTCTCTACTGTGAATATTCTTTGGTTTATCTGACCTAAAAGTACCATCAGTATTCAACTGATAAAATTCAGAATTCAACAAAAATAAACAACATCAAAAGGCCACTGAAACACTTTGGGAAGAGTTTTCTTTTTATTAAATGTTCTGCTTCTTTATATGACATTGACTATATACTGTTATATAAAGAACAACTGTGGACCAGCTTTTGAAGTTTTGGCTATGTTTATCAACTGAAGTAAAACTTAGAGTGACTTCATTTGAACTGCTTTGTGACTTTTAGTTCTTAAACTTTATGTCTGGAAGAGCCTTCCACGTCAAACTACTTAAAAAGGTAAAAGGTTCTGTAATGAAAGTGCCCTTGCTTTCTGAGTTGAAAGAGAAACTTTTACACTTAGTTGTATGCAAAGATAAATATAAGGGAAATTTAATGTAAACAAGGATTTTAAAATGTTACTTGAGAAGTAAGATTGATTCCTTAGTGTTTGGTGAGTTGTTAGAATTCACTGAGTATTTTCCAAAAAAGTAATAGCACATTTAAGGTTTATAAATTCTTATGAAATAATAATTAATTATTTTAGGCTTGAAGCAAAATTTTTCCTAGAATCACTACAAATAAATATAGACAGATATCACAGAATCAATATCATCTTTCTCTACAAAATACCATTTTTCTTTCAAAAATTTTAACTTCAAACATAACTACCAGTTTTGAAGTATGATCTATTGGAATGCTGCTAATTTATCTAGACTTTCAAAGACTTTCCTACCCTATGTTTGTTATTTCTTCAGTGAATAGCTTGGCAAAAGGAAACAAGCGAATAGCCAACTCCTGAGGCAATATATCTTTGTCAGAATCAGTGATTTGTCTCAGAGTAACATGCAAGTTGATGAAGTCCTTTTTTACCTAAATATAGCCTGATCACCTTTTTGCAATTTGTCAAAATAATTTCAGGCACCAAAGGGAGGAGGTCAAGTGCATAACCTTATCATACTCTATTTGTTGGCAAATATAAACCAGGATTTTAGCATATCTGTGTTTATGCTAATGGTCTGATTTTTGCAAATATTGTAGTGTGTTGTTTTCTATGAATCTATAATATAACTTGAAGTGAAGTATGAGACTATGCTACATACAGTGTTTATCAAAGCAGTATGCAAAATTGGTAAATGGTGGGAGAAAAAAATCTTTATCAAATAAATAATTAATTCATGTCATGTGCAGGAAAATGAATGCAAGTAATGATAATCATACCAAGTGAATATCTCCTCTCATTTGTTGTTTTATCAAAACCCATCAATTTTGACAATCAACAAATATGGAGTTACTTTTACTTACACATGGACAACTGATTTTTCTTAGCTATTGTCTGAATTATTCACTGTTGCAGGAAAAGGTTAGCATAATTCCACTGCATCTTCTGCAAGTAATTGTTCTAGATAAAATTGCTTCAGAATATTTAAGGTGCTGGGTATACTCAAATCCTTACCATGTTGAAGTTTAAGAGAGTAATGTTGAAAATCTTCAAAAGTACCAGATTTAGAATGGAGTAATTGAAGGAATATATTCAATTCATGCCATTCAAGGAAAAAAAGTAATTTTCCATTCTGAAATGGGAAATTACTAGCTTTATGTTTCCTTAATTCAAAACAAAATCAATGTTCATCTCCAGTTTACTATTTGAAAAATGTCAATGATTATAGACAGATGTCAATAAAAGTTTGCTTGTGATCATCGTTTTGAGCCCTGCAGAGGCCCCTAAGGGCTCCAGAATGCTCTCCATTCTCAGGACCTCTGGATCACCTCAATATCAAGGGGAAGTGGAATGCAACATCATCTCCAAAGAATTGCAGAGGGTCTTGCTAGCAGGAACAGGTACAAAAGAACCCCACCCAACCAGAGGCTGGGATCCATTCAGGTGTGGCCATCCCTGCCATCTTCTGCATGAACCCAGTAGAGGGCATCTAGAGCACCAGAAGACTCTCCATACCTCAGGACCCCTAGCACTCCCAGGACCTTCTGATTACCTGAGAGCACATGGGTGATAGAAGCAACAGTGCTTCTTGGTCAGGGTCCCATCAGACCTTCATCATCAGCCAGGAGGTGGAGCTGAGACCCAGACCCATGGGCACATTCCTTGCCAGAGGAGAGTCTGCATACAGGGAGAGTGTTGACCCCAGAACTCAGGAGGTGGATCAGAGCTCCAAACTGCAGGGACGCATGCCCTTAAAGAGGAGAGCTTGCCTGCAGAGTGTTCTGACTACCAGAACTCAGGTAAGAGTTGGACACCCAGGAGTGCTTACAGAGGCTAAAAGAATTACAGGAGGATAAAGCTCCAACCAGAGACAACTTGAACATTAACATCAGAGATTTCCAGATAGTGAAAGGCAAACATAAGAATCTTACTAACAGAAACCAAGAACACTGGGCATCATCAGAACCCAGTAAGCCCACCACAACAAGTTCTGGATGCCCCAACACACCTGAAAAGCAAGACATGGATTTAAAATCATATCTCATGATGGTGGTAGAAGATTTTAGGAAGGGCATTAATAACTCACTTAAAGAAATTAAAGAAATACAGGAGAACACTGCTAAACAGGTAGAAGCCCTTAAAGAGGAAGCACAAAAATCCCTCAAAGAATTAGAGGAGAACACTGCTAAACAGGTAGAAGCCCTTAAAGAGGAAACACAAAAACGCTCAAATAATTACAGGAGAACACTGCTAAACCCATAGAAGTCCTTAAAGAACTAAAGGCAAACACTGCTAAACAGGTAGAGGAAACACAAAAAATCCCTTAAAGAATTACAGGAAAACACAACCAAACAGGCAATGAAAGTGAACAAAATGATCCAAGATCTAAAAATGGAAGTAGAAACAATGAAGAAAACCCAAAGGGAGACAACTCTGGAGATAGAAACCCTAGGAAAGAAATCAGGAACCACAGATGTGAGCATCAGCAACAGAATACAAGAGATGGAAGAGAAAATCCCAGGTGCAGAAGATTCTATAGGGAACAGGGACACAACAATCAAAGAAAATGCAAAGTGCAAAAATAACCTAACTCAAAACATCCAAGAAATCCAGGACACAATGAGAAGACCAAACCTACAGATAATAGGAATAAATGAGAATGAAAATTTTCAACTTAAAGGGCCAGCAAATATCTTCAACATAATTATAGAAGAAAACTTCTCATACCTAAAGAAAGAGATGCCAATGAACATACAAGAAGCCTACAGAACTCCAAATAGACTGGGCCAGAAAAGAAATTCCTCTAGACACATAATAATTAAAACAATAAATGCACTAAATACAGACAGAATATTAAAAGCAGTAAGGGAAAAAGGTCAACTAACATATAAAGGCAGTCAGGCCTATGAGAATTACTCCAGACTTCTCACCAGAGACTATGAAAGACAGAAGATCCTGGAAAGATGTTATACAGACACTAAGAGAACACAAATGCAGCCCAGGCTACTATACCCAACAAAACTCTCAACTACCATAGAAGAAGAAACCAAAGTATTCCAAGACAAAACCAAATTCAAAGAGTATCTTTCCACGAGACCAGCTCTTCAAAGGATAATAAAGAAAAAACCAACACAATGATGGAAATTACACCCTAGAAAAAGCAAGAAAGTAATCCTTTAACAAACTTAAAAGAAGACAGCCACTAGAACAGATTCCCAATTTTAACAACAAAAATGACAGAAAACAACAATTACTTTTTTTTTGCTTTCTCTTAACATCAATGGGCACAATTCTTCAATGAAAAAACATAGACTAAAAGACTGCTACACAAACAGGACCCAACATTTTGCTGCTTAGCCAATATTTTACCCACCTCAGGGATAAAGACAGACACTACCTCAGAATAAAAGGCTGGAAAACGATTTTTCAAGCAAATGGTCTGTAGAAATAAGCTGGAGTTGCAATTCTAATATCAAATAAAATTGACTTCCAATCCAAAGTTGTCAAAAAAGACGAGGGGCACTTCATACCCATCAAAGTTAAAATCCTCCAAGATGACCTCTCAATTCTGAATATCTATGCTCCAAATACAAGGGCAGCCACATTCATTAAAGAAACTTTAGTAAAACTCAAAGCACATATTGTACCTCACACAATAATTGTGGGAGACTTCAACACCCCACTCTTACCAATGGACAGATCCTGGAAACAGAAACTAAACAGAGACACATGTACAGTAACAGAAGTTATGAAACAAATTGATGTAACATATATCTACAGTCCCTTTTATCTTAAAATTAAAGGATATACCTTCTTCTCAGCACCTCAAGGTACCTCCTGCAAAATTGAAGATACAATTGGTCAAAAAACAGGCCTCAAGAGATACAAAAAATATTGAAATTATCCCATGCATTCTATCAGATCACCACGGACTAAGGCTAATCTTCAATAACAGCATAAATAATAAAAAACAAACATTCACGTGGAAACTGAGCAACACTCTACTCAATGATATCTTGGTCAAGGAAGAAATAAAGAAAGAAATTAACGACATTTAGAGTTTAATGAAAATGAAGCCACATGTTCCCCAAATTTATGGTACAAAATGAAAGCAGTCCTAACAGAAAATCTCATAGCCCTGAGAGCCTCCAAAATGAAACTAGAGAGAGCATACACTAGCAGTCTGACAGCACACCTTGAAGCTCTAGAACTAAAGGTAGCAAATCCACCCAAGAGGAATAGATAACAGGAGATAATCAAAATCAGGGCTGAAATCAACCAAGTGGAAACAAAAAGAACTATTCAAAGAAACAACCAAACCAGGAGCTGGTTCTTTTAGAAAATCAACAAGATAGATAAACCCTTAGCCAGATTAACTAAGAGAACAGGGAGGGTATCCTAATTAACAAAATCATAAATAAAAAAGGAGACATAAGAACAGATCCTGAGGAAATCCAAAACATCATCAGATCCTACTACAAAAGCCTATACTCAACAAAACTGGAAAACCTGGATGAAATGGACAACTTCCTATACAGATACCAGGAACCAAATTAATACAGGATCAGATTAATGATCTTAAGTAAGAGCCCCATTTCCCCTAATGAAATAGAAACAGTCATTAATAGTCTCCCAAGGGGAAAAAAAAAAAAAAGGACAGGACCAGATGGGTTTAATGCAGAGTTCTATCAGACCTTCAAAGAAGACCTAATTCCAACTCTCTTCAAACTATTCCACAAAATAGAAACAGAAGGTACGCTACCCAATTCATTCTATGATGTCACAATCACTCTAAAACCTAAACCACACAAAGATCCAATGAAGAATAAGAACTTCAGAGCAATTTCCCTTATGAATATCGATGCAAAAATACTCTATAATATACTTGAAAACCAAATCCAAGAATACATCAAAATGATCATCAATCATAACCAAGTAGGCTTCATCCAGGGGATGCAGGGATGGTTTAATATAAGGAAAGTCATCAACATATTCCACTATGCAAACATACTCAAAGGGGGGGGGGCACACGATCATCTTGTTAGATGCTGAGAAAGCATTTGACAAAATCCCACACCCATTCATGATAAAAGTTACGGAAAGATTGGAAATTCAAGGCCCATACCTAAACATAATAAAATCAATCTACAGCAAACCAGTAGCCAACATCAAATGAATGGAGAGAAGCTGGAAGCAATCCTACTAAAATCAGGGACTAGACAAGGCTGCCCACTTTCTCCCTACCTATTCAATATAATATTTGAAATCCTAACCAGAGCAATTCTACAACAAAGGAGATCAAGAGAATAAAACTTGGAAAGGAAGAAGTCAAAATATCACTGTTTGAAGATGTTATGATTTTATATATATATATATATATATATATATATATATATATATATATATGTGTGTGTGTGTGTGTGTGTGTGTGTGTGTGTGTGTGTGTGCCCCTAAAAATTCCACCAGAGAACTCCTAAACCTGATAAACAGCTTCAGTGCAATGTAGCTGGATATAAAATTAACTCAAACAAATCAGTGGGCTTTCTCTACACAAAGGATAAACAGTATAGGAAAGAAATTAGGGAAATAACTCCCTTCACAATAGTCACAAATAATATAAAATACCTTGTTTTGACTCTAACTAAGGAAGTTAAAGATCTATATGAAAAGAACTTCAAATCTCTGAAGAAAGAAATTGAAGATCTCAGAAATGGAAAGATCTCCCATGCTCATGGATTGGCAGGTTAATACAGTCAAAATGGCTATCCTGCCTAAAGCAGTCTACAGATTCCATGCAATCCCCATCAAAATTCCAACTTAATTCTTCACTGAGTTAGAAAGGGCAATTTGCAAATTTATCTGGAATTACAAAAAAAACCTAGGATAGCAAAAACTATTCTCAACAATAAAAGAAAGTCTGGTGGAATCACCATGCCTGATCTCAAACTGTACTACTGAGCAATTCTGATAGAAACTGCATGGTACTGATACAGTGACAGACAGGTGGATCAATGAAATACAATTAAAGATCCAGAAATGAACCCACACACCTATGATCACTTGATCTTTGACCAGGGAGCTAAAACCATCCAGTAGAAAAAGAGAGCATTTTCAACAAGTGGTGCTGCACAACTGGCTGTTATCATGTAGTAGAATGAGAATTGATCCATTCTTATCTCCTTGTACAAAGCTCAAGCCTAAGTGGATCAAAGACTTCCACATAAAACCAGAGACACTGAATTTATAGAGGACAAAGTGGGGAAAACCCTCATTGATATTGGTACAGGGGAAAAATTCCTAAACAGAACAGCAATAGCCTTTGCTGTAAGATCAAGTATCGACAAATGGTACCTCTTAAATTGCAAAGCTTCCCTAAGGCAAAAGATTCTGTCAATAAGACAAAAAGGGCACCAACAGATTGAAAAAAAAAAATTTACCAATCTTAAATCTGATAGGGCTCTAATATCCAATATATACAAAGATGTCAAGAAGCTGAACTCCAGAAATCCAAATAACCCCATTAAAAATGGGGTACAGAATTTTCAACTGAGGAATACAAAAGGGCTGAGAAGAACTTGAAAAAAATTTCAATATCCTTAATTATCAGGGAAATGCAAATCAAAACAACCCTTAGATTCCACCTCACTCCAGTCAGAATGGCTAGGATAAAAAATTCAGGTGACAGCAGGTACTGGTAAAGATGTGGAGAAAGAAGAACACTCCTCTATTGTTGGTGGGATTGTAAGCTGGTACCACCACTCTGGAAATCAGTCTGGCAGTTCCTCAGAAAACTAGACATAGTACTACTGCTAGCAATACCACTCCTGGACATATACCCAGAAGACGTTTCAACTGGTAATAAGGACACATGCTTCACTATGTCCATAGCAGCCCTATTTATAATTGCCAGAAGCTGGAAAGAAACCAGATGTACATTAACAGAGGTATGTATATAAAAAATGTGGTACATTTATACAATGGACTCAGCTATTAAAAACAATGAATTTATGAAATTCTTGGGCAAATGGATGTATCTGGAGGATATCATCCTTAGTGAGGTAACCCAATCACAAAAGAAGTCACTTGATATGCACTCAGTGATAAGTGCATATTAGCCTGGAAACCTAGAATACCCAAGGTACAACTCCCAAAACACAAGAAAATCAAGAAGGAAGACCAATGTGTGTATATTTCATTCCTCACTAGAATCGGAAATAAAATATCCATGGAAGGAGTTTCAGAGACAAAATTTGGAGCTAAGATGAAAGGATGAACCATCCAGAGACTGCCCCACTCGGGGGTCCTTCCCATAATCAGCTACCAAAGGCAGACACTATTGCATACACCAGCAAGATTTTGCTGAAGGGACCCTGATTCAACTCTCTCCTGTGAGGCTTTGCCAGTGCCTGGCAAATACAGAAATGGATGCTCACCCTTATCTTTAGGATGGAACACAGGGCCCCCAATAGAGGAACTGGAGAAAGTATCTTAGAGTGGATGGGGTCTGCAACCCTATAGATGGAACAGCAATATGAACTAACCAGTACCCCCCCAGAGCTCGTGTCTCTAGCTGCATATGTAGCAGAAAATGGCCTATTCGGCCATCATTGAGAAGAGAGACCCATTCATCTAGCAAACTTTATATGCTCCAGTACAGGGGAATGCCATGGAGTGAGTGGGTAGGAGAACAGGGCAGGGGGAGGGTATAGAGGACTTTTGGGATAGCATTTGAAATGCAAATGAAGAAAATATCTAATAAAAAGTTTGCTTTCATTGACCTTCTCTATCAGCAATAAAGTTTAATTTCATAGAATGTGTAGATAGGTTTAATTTTATGAAATAATCAAAGGTTTTATGAAACTAAGATTTTGTGAGGAGTATAGAAGAAAAATAATTTTTAAAATAATAAATATATAAAAATCATATACCAATATGATATGATTTGTATACATCACATTTTCAAATGATCTGTCTTTAAAACGTGTATTCAGAAATCTTTCTCAATGAATGACAATTGTATCTGTCTCTCCTTCACTGATATCTTGCCAGCTCCTGACAGTGAGTGAAGTCACGCCTGGCAGTGTGAGTGCATCGACAGGCATTTTCTAGACACCTCATTTGAAGTTAAAAGCTGTCTTGATGCTCTTTGACAGCCTCTGGGATTCATCTTAAAACTGGTTATCAGAAGCCAGAGTTATTACTATGGACGACATCAAAATCTGAGCAAGTCAAGCGAAAGCAATCAGTCTGTTAACTGTTTTGAAAGGCATTTTCTAAGAAGTGTGTGGAAGGTGATTCTTTTCCAAATATAAACTGGAAAGAAATGATCAATCAAAATATGGGTGAGGATTAAATGATAGGTCATTTCTGTTCAGAATAGTATGCAATGATTAGCTCAAAATATAGATTAAATTTCACAAATAAGAAAAGACTGACTTTCTTTAATGTTCTTTAAAACTGATAGAAGCTGGATTCTGAGTAGTAATTTTCTTAACTTCTTCCCCACTCAAATTGAACTATGTACAAAAGATAGTCAACAGATCCTGAAATAAAACCACCCGAGGCCAAAAGTATTATAATTACTTCAAAAACTTGAGGCAGACATTTTTATTTTTAGATTATGAATAACAACATTTCATGCATATCTTCTACTTCCTAACCATCCATTAGCTGATACTTCAGTCATTTCTGCTTCTCAATTATTATGTTCAAAATAAAAAATCACATTACTTTTCAACATACTGCTTTTTATTTGCTTTGAATATACTCAACAGTAGAATATGTTAGTTCTACTTTATCCTCCATCACCAACATCTGCACAAATTTATGTTTTTCCCACAAAGAAAGAGAAAAGTCCTGTCATCTTGGCAACATGAATGAGCCTAAATGTTCATGTATGAAGTGAAATGAATTAAGAACGTTCAATCAAAGGCTTAAGTTCATGTTAGTAGATTCCACATTTTAAAACAACATCACATGAAATGTTATTACTAAAATTTAATTATACTTTTAGGAGACAATAGATACTATAATTACTCTAACTTTATTTTCTACATGACATTTATATAGTTATAATTACTTCAGGATGTGGCAGTATTTAGGCAAAGCTCTGTTTAGAGTTGAAATTAATATAAAATAGGATGCTTCAGAGAAAAAGAAAATTTGCAGTGAATGATGTCCTTGTTTAAGAAAGGAGAGAGGCGGGAAGAGAGAGAAAGAACTTGCAAGAAAGAGAGAGAACTTGTATAAACATTCACAAAGGAGATAGTATTAAAAGTTCGATAATAATAATTACTCATTTCTGTCACTGTGAAAAAAATGATGGAGCAAAGTGAGAAATTAAGAGAGAAATGGTTCGTTTTGGCTTACAGTTTAATGTAATACCATCAATCATATTGAAGAATAGATGCTACCTAGAGCAGTAGAAGCAGAGATATAAGGCAGCTGGTGCTACCTCAGCAGAAACTGGCAGCAAACAGGAACCAGAGAGCTAAGAATGAGGCCAGGCTAGAACTTTCAAATGCCAAGACTACAATGACTGAACATTGTCAGGCTTTCCTCCCATCCTAGTCTCTGGAACATCTCCATCACCTGTAGGAAAAGTACCAAACTCCTGATGGTTTTGTCTTGTTCCTGACATAATATTTATCAGCCAGCCAAAGTGAAAGGTTGCGAAGTTTCATCTCCATCTTGTGCATCTAAGAAGGAACCAGCATTGTGAAATGCTGAGTTTAGTTTCAGCACCCATAAATATTAATATAAGACAATAAGTCATCAATTTGTACTTTAAGCTACTCAGTTTCTAAGTATTGGAGAAATATTAAAAGTTGACTATCATTGAATTAGATAGAATATAATTTTAATTTATAGAAATTTGGTAACCTTTATAGCCATCATCCACAAAAATAAGTGAAAAAAATAACTAAATTAAATAGAAGATAACTTCTTTTTTTTTTTTTTTTAATGGCTATCTTGCTGATAGCAATCTACAGATTCAATGCAATCCCCATCAAAATTCCAACTCAATTCTTCACTGAGATAGAAAGGGCAATTGGCAAATTCATCTGGAATATTTATAAACCTAGGATAGCAAAAACTATTCTCAACAATTAAAGAACCTCTGGGGGAATCACCATGCCTGATATTAATCTGTACTACAGAGGAATTGTGATAAAAACTGCATGGTTCTGGTACAGCAACAGACAGATAGATCAATGGAATAGAATTGAAGACCCAGAAATGAACCCACACACCTATGGTCATTTGATCTTTGACAAGGGAGCTAAAACCATTCAGTGGAAAAAGAACAGCATTTTCAACAAATGGTGCTGGCACAACTGAAGGTTATCATGTAGAAGAATGTGAATTGACCCATTCTTATCCCCTTGTACAAAGCTTAAGTCTAAGTGGATCAAAGATCTCCACATAAAACCAGAGACACTGAAATTTATAGAGGAGAAAGTAGGGAAAACCCTCGAAGGTGTGGGCACAGGGGAAAGATTCCTAAACAGAACAGCAGTGGCCTGTGCGGTCAGATCAAGAATTGACAAATGGGACCTTATGAAATTGCAAAGCTTCTGTAAGGCAAAAGACACAGTCAGCAAGACAAAAAAGGCCACCAACAAATTGGGAAAGGATTTTTACCAATCCTAAATCTGATAGGGGGCTAATATCCAACATCTACAAAGAGCTAAAGAAGCTGGACTCCAGAAAAACAAATAACCCCATTAAAAAATGGGGTACAGAGCTAAACAAAGAATTCTCAATTGAGGAATTCTGAATGGCTGAGAAACATCTGAAAAAATGTTCAACATCCTAATCATCAGGGAAATGCAAATCAGAAGATAACTTCTGTTTAAAATTTTTAGTAATACTTAGAGCCAACATCTACAAATAGATAAATGAAATGTGACTTCTATATATTTAGAAATTAGGAGGATATATATATTAGGATAATGCAGGTACACAGAGTCATAGACTATTAACTAATAGATATTTATTTCTATGAACTCAATATCTCAAATTATAGTATGCCATTTTCTTCCACCTACATATAAATATTCAAAGGAAATCTTTGCCAAATATCTACTTCTAGACCTTGAAAACTGTTTCAGAACATCAATCATAAATACTCTGTTTAATTTTCTTTATTTAAAAAGAAAATATATTTTATTAGCATAAAAAGAAACATATTGCTCAATGAAATCCAATTAGAGATCCAGACATAAATACACACATTCTATGGACACAAGAGTATTATTAAAGCTGCCAAAAGTACACACTGGAAAATAACAGTATTGAAGAAGAATCAAAATAGATAAGATATCCAATTGATAAGTGGTATGGACTAATTACTCTTTATAAGATTCAACTTGGAATGGGTCAAAGACCTAGACATAAGGCCAGATACACTAAAAAGTGTAAGAAGAAAAAGTGGAAAAAAAGCTTTACACAGGAAAACCATTCTGTACAGAATACAATTAGCATGACAATTAAAATTACCAATTAATAAATCGAACCTCATGAAACCTAGATGCTTCTTTTTTTGTGTGTTTTTTCTAGACAGGGTTTCTCTGTGTAGCCCTGGCTGTCCTGGAACTCACTTTGTAGACCAGGCTGGCCTCGAACTCAGAAATCCACCTGCCTCTGCCTCCTGAGTGCTGGGATTAAAGGCGTGCACCACCACTGCCCGGCTAGATGCTTCTTCATGACAAACAACACCATTATTTGGACAAATTAGAAGCCAATAGAACTTGAAAAGCTTTATCTATCTAAAATTATCTTTTTAATTATTTTATTGGATATTTTATTTATTTACATTTAAAATGTTATCCCCTTTCCTGTTTTCCCCTCTGGAAACATCCTATCCCACCCCCCTTCCCACTGCTTCTAAGAGAGTACTGCCCTACCCACTAAACTACTCCTACCTCCCGCCCTATATTCCCCTACACTGGGGCATCAAGACTTCATGGACCAAGGTTCTCTCCTCCCATTGATTTTGGACAAGGCCATCCTCTGCTACATATGTGGCTGGAGCCATGGGTCCCTCCATGTGTACTCTTTGTTTGGTGGTTTAGATCCTGGGAGCTCTGGACGATCTGGTTGGTACATATTGTTCTTCCTAAGGGATTGCAAACTCCTTCAGCTCCTTCAGTCCCATTTCTAACTCTCCATTGGGTTCCTGTGTTCAGTCCAATGGTTGGCTGCGAGCATCCACATCTATATTTGCCAGGCTCTGGCAGATCCTCTCAGGAGATCAGGCTTTTGTTTTCCTCCAATTGGCATACTAACAAAGGTATTTCATCCTCAGTGATGTCCTTGTATTTGTTCTTGTATTCTCAAAGAGAATAGATGAATGAGTTCCCCTAGAATTATTTATAAATATAAACTTAGGAGTTCATGTGGGACGACTGGATCATTGTCAAATATTTTTAGGAGTTTTCACACATTTCATAATATGACATTAGCAATTGATAGGTAACAAACATTGATAGATTTTTTTTTTATGATTAGTACTTCCTTTGTAAACTTATTTTATCTATGTATAGTTTTTCTAATTTTGGCAGGATATCTTGTCCTGTATCTAATTTTTAAATGTTTATTATTAATTTTTTGCATATAATTAATATGTTATCATTTCAATTGACTTGTTACAAGCTATTATTAGTTCACTTAATTCTTCACATCTATTATTGATTAGCATCAGTGTTTCTGCAATACTTCAGTATATCATGTGTCATTTAGTCTTTATATTGTAGCTCCAGCTGGTACAGATATTCTCTTGTGTTTAACCGCTGATGGGAATGTCTATGGAAATGACACATAGTTGACTTTAACCAAATTACATTAGAAATATTTGGGGATCTACTTAACACAGTACTGAATTTGAGATATTCACTTTTATGTTACCATAGCTACTCAATTCATAGTGATATCTATGTTCATAAGCCTACATGAGGACTGCTTTTGCTGTAAACTGATTGTTTGATCTGTATAAGCAGAAAAATTCTCAAACAAATGGGAGAAAGGCTACATTAGATCGTGGTAAACAGCAATCTCGGCCAGTGAATCAATTTCCAGATTTGAGCCAGTTTGCAGATCCAGAACCCCTTGAATGAAGGGGTGGCCAGGTTCCCCTGGGGAAGGATCCTGATAAGACACCTAAAAGTTTTGCTGTTANTGGAAGTCCAAGGATCTAGCAGTTACTCAGTCCCACACGGTGAACAGGCGAAGGAGCGAGTGCCAGTCTCCCTTCTTCCAGTGTCCTTATATAGTCTCCAGCAGAAGGTGTAACCCAGATTAAAGGTGTGTGCCATCATACCTTTAATCCTAGGAGATCTTGAGCTCGGGGATCTCTGTCTTAATCTCACACCTTTAATTCTAGATAATCTTGAGCTCGGAGAACTCTCTATCTTAATCTTCTGGAATCCATAGCTGGTATGCTATCAAGACCTCCATACCAAGATCCAGATCAGAGACTTCTATATCCAAGCCTCCAGGTTAGGGTCACTGGTGAGCCTTCCAAATCTGGATTGTAGCTCATTCCAAATATAGTCAAGTTGACAACCAGGGATAGCCACTACACCTATAGATGGAACAACAATATGAACTAATCAGAACCCCCAGAGCTCATGTCTCTAGCTGTATATGTATTAGAAGATGGCCTAGTTGGCCATTATTTGGGAAGAAAGGCCCTTGGTCTAGCAATGTTTATAGGCCCCAGTACAGGGGAATGCCAGGGCCAAGTAGAGGGAGAGGGAGGGTAGGGGAGCAGGGCGGGGGGGGAGGATATAGGGGACTTTTGGATAACACTTGAAATGTAAATGAAGAAACTCTCTAATAATAAATTAAATTAAATTAAATTAAATTAAAAATAATACAAGAGAACACAGGTATACAGGTAGAAGACCTTAAAAAGGAAACAACAACAACAACAACAACAACAACAAAAATCCCTTAAAGAATTACAAGAAAACACAACCAACAGAAAGCCCATATACACATAAAAACTGAACAACACTCTAATCAATGAGAATTCATTATACTACAGAGAACCAAATAACCCAGTTTAAAAATGAGGTACAGAGCTAAACAAAGAATTCTCAATTGAGAAATACCAAAGGGCTGAGAAGCATTTAAAAAAAATGTTCAACATCCTTAATCATGAGGGAAATGCAAATCAAAACAACCCTTTATCCCACCTCACAACAGTTAGAATGGCTAACGCCAGGGCCAAGAAGTGAGAGTGGGTGGGTAGGAGAGCAGGGCAGGGGATGTGGGAGGTATAGGGGGTAGCATTTGAAATGTAAATGAAGAAAATATCTAATAAAAATTGAAATAAAAAAGTTGAAAAAAAGCAGAAGCTGGCAAGGATGTGGAAAAAGAGGAACACTCCTCCATCGGTTGAGGGATTGCAAGCTGGAACAACTACTGTAAAAATAGTTTGGCAGTTCCTCAGAAAATTGGACATAGTACCATCAGAGGATCCAGCAATAATACTCCTGACCATATACCCAGATGCTCTGACATCTGGCTATATGCTCATAGCAGCCTTATTTATAATAGCCAGAAGATGGAAAAAAACCAAATGTCCCTCAACAGAGGAATGGATACATTTACACAATGTAGTGCTACTTAGCTTTTACAAACAATGAATTTATTAAATCTTTAGGCAAATGGATGGATCTGGAGGATATCATCCAGAGTGAGGTAACCCAATCACAAGAGAACACACATGATATTCACTCACTGATAAGTGGATATTAGCTGAGAAGCTCAGAATTCCCAAGATACAATTCTCAAAACACATGAAACTCAAGAATAAGGAAGAACAAAGTGTGCATACTTCCATCCTTCTTAGGAGGGAGAAAAATACCAATGGAAAATGTTACAGTTTCAAAGTGTGGAGCAGAGACTGAGGTAATGACCATCCAGAGACTTCCTCACTGGGGATTTACTCCACATACAACCCCCAAACCCACTATTGTGGATGCCAATAAAAGCTTGTTGATCTCCTTGAGAGGCTCTTCCAGTGTCTGACAAATACAAGGGTGAATGCTCACAGCCTTCCTTTGGATGGACCACAGGCTCCCCAGTGAAGGAGCTAGAGGAAGGACCCAAGGACCTGAAGGAGTTTGTATACCTATAGGAAGAACAACAATATGAACTAACCACTATCCCCACAGCTCCCTGGGACTAACCCACCAACCAAAGAAAACACATGGTGGGTCTCATGGCTCTAGCTGCATATATAGCAGGGGATGGCATAGTTAGTCATCAATGGGAAGAGAGGCCCTTAGTCCTGTGAAGGTTCTATACCCAGTATAGGGGAATGCCAGGGCCAGGAAGCAGGAATAGATGGGTTGGTGAGCAGGGGGAGTGTGGAAGTGATAGGGGGTATTTGGAGGAGAAACCAGGAAAGGGGATGACATTTGAAATGTAAATAAAGAATATATCTATAAAAAAGAAATAAAGCAATTTAATATCTTTAGTTTTTTATGAAAATGATGGTACAACTTACCCAAAATTATGAGACACAGTGAAAACAGTGGTGAGAGGAAAGCTCATAGCTTTGAATGCCTCCAAAAGTAACTAGAGAAAGCATACCTGAGAGATATATAACCAAAAGAAGCAAATACACCTGAGAGGAGTAGACAGCAGGAAATAATCAAGCTAACGGCTGAAATATACAAAGTAGAAAGAAAAAGAAATATACAAAGATTCTAAAAACCAGGAGCTGGTTCTTTAATAAAATCAAATGATAGATAACCCTTAGCCAGACTAACCAGAGGACACTTTGGTACCCCTTCTTCCACCAGCATAGCTGGCATTATGACCAAGCCTTAGAAAGCCACATGCAGTGGCATCTGTTGTCTTGTTAATTAGGCTTGAGATAAGCCCAGTGGCCCTGCAACTTGACCATGTGTCTCACAGGACCTTGGCTCTGCCCAGCCCACCTACGACCAGCCCACCACTGGCGCAAACCCGGGACATCTCAGGAGACTCCAGGCTTCCTGCCAAACTCCAGAACTCCTGTGCAGAAGACTGGGGGCAGGGTCTCCCTTCCTTTTTTCCCCCAAGTGTTTCTTCTCCATTAAACAGTCGCTTTGAGCAGAAGCAACCATGTAGCCTTAGCGATCATTTTCTTTCCCCAACTCCCTTAGTTTCATTTCAGCTTAGGGCCAATCCTCTAGGGACCCCGTCCACTGTGGGCAGTGGACCCCAACAGGACACAGATAATGTATTCAAATTAACAACATCATTAATGAAAAGGGAGACATAACAGAAACCAAGGAAATCCAAAAATTCTTCAGATCCTACTCCAAAGCCTATACTCAACAAAACTGAAAAATTTGTATGAAAACTTCATTTTTCTAGACAGATACCAGATACCAAAGTTATATCAGGATCAGATAAACCATCTAAACAGTACAATTACCACTAAAGAATTAGAAGCTGTTTTTAAATTCTTCCAACCACAAAACGCCTAGGACCAGAAGGGTTTGGGAGAAAGTTCTATAAGACCATAAAGGAAAACCTAATACCAATACTCTTCAAACTATTTCACGAAATAGAAACAGAAAGAACACTACCCAATTTGTTCTATGAAGCCACAGTTATGCTTATACCTAAACCACAGAAAGACCCAACAAAGAAACACAAAATTCTGACCAATTTCTCTCATGTATATTGATGCAAAGTTACTAAATAAAATTCTCATAAACTGAATCCAAGCACAGATAAAAATGATCATTCAACATGATCAAGTAGGCTTCATCACAGTGATTGAGGGATGGTGCAATATATGGAAATCCATCATTGTCATCCACTATATAAAATAAACTCAGAAGAAAAAAAAATGTCATTAGATGCTTAGAAATTATTTGGCACAATTCAATACCCATTCATGGTAAAAGTCTTGGAAAGATCAGGAATTCAAAGTCCATACCTAAACACAGTAAAAGCAATACATAGCAAACCGGCAGCCAACATCAAACTAACTAGGGAGAAACTTGAAGGAATCCCACTAAAATCAGGGACTAGACAAGGCTGCCTACTCTCTCCCTATTAATTAAATATAGTTCTTGAAGTTCTAACTAGAATTATTAGACAAGAAAAAGAGGTCAATGGTATAACACATTGGAAAGGAAGAAGTCAAAATATCACTATTTGGAGATGATATGATCTTACACTTAAATGACCCCAAAAATTCCACCAGAGAACTTCTACAGCTGATAAAAAAACTTCAACAAAGTGGCTGGATATAAAATTAACTCAAACAAATCAGTAGCCTTCCTCTACTCAAAGGATAAACAAGCTGAGAAAGAAATTAGGGAAAAGACACCCTTCACAATTGTCACAAATAATATTACATACCTTTGTGTGACTCTAACCAATCAATTGAAATATCTATATGCTAAGAACTTCAAGTCTCTGAAGAAAGAAATGGAAGAAGATCTTAGAATATGGAAAAATCTCCCGTGTTCATGGATTGGCAGGATTAATATCGTAAAAATGGCTATCTTGCCAAAAGCAATCTACAGAATCAATGTAATCCCATCTAAATTCCAACACAATTCTTCACAGAGTGAGAAAGAGCAATTTGCAAACTCATGTGGGATAACAAAAACCCCAGGACAGCAAAAACTATTCTCAACAATAAAAGAACTTCTGTTGGAATCAATACACCTGACCACAAGCTGTCTTACAGAGCAATAGTGATTAAAACTGAATGGTTTTGGTACAGAGACAGGCAGGTAGAACAATGGAATAGAATTGAAGATGCAGAAATGAAATCATACACCTATGGTCAATTGATATTTGACAAAAGAGCTAAAACCATCCAGTGGAAAAAAGACAGCATTTTCAAAAAATGGTTTTGGTTCAACTGGAGGTTAGAATGTATTAGAATGCAAATAGATCCTTTTTTTTTTAACTTGTTTTTTTTTGTTGTTGTTGTTGTTGTTTGTTTGTTTGTTTTATTTTTATTAGATATTTTCTTCATTACATTTCAAATGCTATAACCAAAGCCCCCTATACCCTACCCCCACTCTGCTCCCCAACCCACCCACTCCTGTTGGAGCTGGTGCTTTGAATGTAAATTGGTCCACTCTTAACACCTTGTAGAATACTTCAAATCCAAGTGGATCAAGGAGTTCCACATAAAACCAAATATCCTGAAACTAATAGAAGAGAAAGTGGGGAAGAGTCTTGAACACATAGCCATAGGCCAAAATTTCCTCACCAGAACAGTAATGGTTTATGCTCTAAGATCGGTAATCAGCAATGAGACCTCATAAAATGGCAAAGCTTCTGTATGGCAAAGGACACTGTCAATAGGACAAAGCAGCAACCAACAGATTGGGAAAAGGTTTTTAACAATTCTACATCTGATAGAAGGCTAATATCCAATATATACAAAGGACTCAAGAAGTTACAATTCAGAGAACCAAATAACCCTATTAAAAATGGGGTTACACATGTAACATTTAATAGCCTTGTTGGGCATCAGTGCAAGAAGTTGTGAAGGCTACATGCCCTGGTGTAGGGGAATGGTAGAGTGGGGAGGTAGGTGTGGGTGGGTGGGTGAGTGAGGGAACACTCTCATAGAAGCAGTGGGAGGGAGCTAGGATAGAAGGTTTCTGGAGGAGAAACTGGGAAATAAGATAGCATTTGAAATATAAATAAATAAAATTTCCAATTAAAAAAAGGAAAATAGAAGTATAGACTGAATTCATACAGTGCCTCAGCAGGCAGATTGAACACAGGTCACAAATAAATTAGACTGAAGAGTAAATGGGAACTTATTCAAGGGTGCAGAGCTTCTCAAATAGGTCAGTGTGCTTGTTAAGTGAATCACAGGTGTGTGAAAACAAGGGGCGTGTCCCTTTAGATGCTGCTGGTGGTAGAGCCAATTCAGAGAATGTTAGAGCCACAACACAATGGAAAAAGACCTGCTTCTGGAATCAATAATAAAACCACTGATCTTAACAATTCTTCAAGGGCCTACTTCCTCAAATAACTCCGTTAGGGAGTCACAAGTAACTACTGGGATCATAAATGTCTTCCAATCCTTCTTTGTTTGTTTGTTTGTTTAGTTTTTTATTTGTTGTTTTTATTTGTTGTTTTTGTAAAGAAATATGAACCTGATATCTTTCTATGATTAACAGTGGATTTTATATTAGTAACTTCTTTATTGCTTTCTTTATTCTTAGAATAAAGTATGTAGAGAGAAATTGCACATCAATTGATTCTGAGTCTATGTGCCAGATTATTTATCTCTGTTTCTATTATCAAACCTCATTTTTTTGTTTAAAACTTCAAGGTTATATGTCTTGAGATCTAATAATCTAGAATTTCAGATAGCACCATGAACTCTTACTTCTGTTGCTGTTTTCACTTAGAAATTCCCTAGAATGCTCTTCTACTCTTTCATGTGTCTTTTTTTTCCTTACTAGACTATCACATACAAGCAATCACTAAATGAATTTATAATTCCACATTTTAAATCACATTCATTAAAATTGTATTTAAATATTTGATCATTTTATTTGTGATATTGATAACCATCAGTAATGTTATTGAACCTCAATATTTGTGATAGAATATTTGATCATAAAAAGTTTGAGATCTGCTTTAGTATTTAATTTAAATTACAAATACTATCACTAATATTTTATAGTGTTATGAACTTGGTAGAATAAGATAAGATGAAATTATTTTATTTCCTATAGATACAGCAAAAGCCCTGATGCATGATATTGTGTAAGGAAAAGAGGTGAGTGTACCTTACAGTTTTGGAGGCTATAAGTACACATCTGTGCATGTCTCATTGATTTAGAAACTGGTGAAGTTCACTTTGTCTGAAATATGAGAAAATGATACTATAGTCATAAAATGTTTTACAGGGAAATTCTTATGGCAAGGAAGAAAGTAGGACAGGGGATTGTGTGGATTGGGGACAGAGTGTACAGTAACAACCTTATGAGAACCAACATTGGTTCTAAGGAAACTATCTTTAACAAATTCTATAGGTCATATTTTCATGATGCCCCTGTATGTTCCAATATGAAATGTGCTCTTGATGCACCTAGCCCTCAAGAGTCTGGAGGCCTCAGGGAGTTTAGAGGTCAAGTGAGATGGGGGTGGGGGCATCCATGTGGAGACAGGGTAGGGTGGGGAGGAGTTGTGGGATGTGGAGCAGTCAGAGGGTGGATGGGGTGGCAGGGAATGGAATATGGAGTATAAAAAATAAATTTAAAATAAAATTAAAAAACTGCTACTGGAACACAAGTTAAATCTCAGTGAAGATAACTATAAAAAGAAAAGAACCCCTATGCTAATGGGCCAGGAATATTAATATAGTAATAATTGTCATTCAATCAGTGTCAATAGACAAATCAATGTAATCCACATCAAAACATCAAAACTTCAACAAAATTATACCCATATCTTGAAAGAACAATTTTTGCCTTCTCATGGAGACATTGGAGAAAAAGAACTGCTAAAAAAAAAAAAAAAAAAAAAAAAAAAAAAAAAAAAAAAAAAAAAAAAAAAAAAAAAAAAAAAAAAAAAAAAAAAAAAAAAAAAAAAAAAAAAAAAAAAAAAAAAAAAAAAAAAAAAAAAAAAAAAAAAAAAAAAAAAAAAA